>JASVEL010012913.1:0-226560 GCA_032618575.1 Nicotiana noctiflora | reverse complement strand
AGTAAAATTTACCAATCTGCTAACGTATAGAGATGTACAAAACAACAACAAGAAGAATGGAGGAAGAGCTTACGGTAAAGAAGAAAGTGAAAGACGCACGCGGCATGGTGGCGGCTGGTGGTTCGTTTGGCGCGACTGCTTGGTGGCAGCGTGAGCAGCGGCGGCCCAGGGTGGTTCACGGTGGTTCGTTTGGCGCGACTGCTTGGTGGCAGCGTGAGCAGCGGCGGCCCAGGGTGGTTCACGGTGGTTTGTTTGGCGCGACTGCTTGGTGGTAGCGTGAGCAGCGGCGGCCCAGGGTGGTTCACGGTGGCTGGAGGGTGGACGGCGGGAAGGAAATGGTCATTTGGGTGTGACGGCTAGGGTTCTTAGATCTAAAATTCATAGACTTTGAGGGGGATTTGGAGGTTTTGGTTTGGATATTTGGAAAGAGGAGAGTAAGAGAATGAGATGGTGAAATTTTGGGGTGGAAATGAGGTGGCCGGGCGGCGGCGCCGGTAAGCCTAGGCGGCGGCGGCGGGAGTATGAAGAGAAAAGAGAAGGGGAAAATAATTTTAGGGTTTTGGCAAATGAGAGTGTGATGAGGGGTCTTGGGGGGTGTTTGGTATATTAGAAATGTAGGAATTAATCTCAACCGTTGGATTATTACATCCAACGGCCAGGATTAACGGGGTGATGGTAGGTTAGGAGATAGACCGGGTCGGGCGGGTCATTTGGCCGGGTCGGGCGGGTTATTACGGGTAGGAGACTGGGTTTTGGGCTGGGTTACTGGGCATGTGTCTTTGGGCTTGGTATTTCTTTTTCAAGCTGGCCCAATCCGGATTTCCACTCCATTTAAATCTATTTTTTTTTTCTTTTTTTTTTTGTTTTATTTTAAGAACTAAAACTAAAAATCATAATTTTAATTACAAAATAAATTAAACTATCACAATTACTAATTAACTCTAAGTAGTAATTTTTCACAAACAATAAAACATCAAACCGCACAATTTTGACTAAAAATGCAAAGATAACCAAAATTACTTAATTAAATCCTAAATTCAAATGCAAATATATATATATATATATATATATATATATATATATATATATATATATATTTTTTTTTTTTTGTATTTTAACAAGTAAACATGTATGGACAAAAATGCGAATAATAATTAAGAAAATCGAACAAACAGGAGGATCTAAAGACAATAATTTCGGATCTAAAAATACTAACAAAATATGGACAAGAACAAAAATTTGAAATCGACTAACCGGATTGAGACAACGATCAGTCGATCCGCTTCATTATATATATATATAAACATAAATACATATACACACAGAAGAAGAAAAAGAGCATAATGGCAACGAAAACATAGGTGGGGAGTGGCTCCCGGATTACTGCCTGGCGGTTGTTTTTGGGAAACATTCCGGCGGGTGTTATTGGAGAGTTGAAGAAAAAGAAGAAAGAGTGGTGCGTAAGGGTCGTGGCGGCTAGGGTTTGTGGAGTGTATAATGGCTGGTCTCTACTGAGACCAAAGCCTTATATACTCGGAGCCCTCAAGATGATCCTGGCCGTTGGATCTCTGATGATCAACGGTCGGGGCTTGGTCCTAATCAAACGATGCCGTATTGACCCATATGAGGCCACCGGTCTCCTCCGTAGGATCATCTGGATTGGACAGTTGAGATCAAGTCCCTCATATTAATTAACCATTAAAAATCCGTTAATAATCTCAACCGTTAGATCTGAGGAAATAAACGGCTGAGATTCTATCAATTTAAATAACTGGACCGGATCTTTTGGGCTAAAACATTGGGCCACAATTCAGACATAATCTTGGCCCCAATTCTTATTACGCCTGTATATATATATATTTTTATTATTTAATTATTTAAATAAATAAATATGCACAGATAAATGCAAATAATACAAGAAAATAACACAAAATTCACAACAATCGCAAGAAAACTAAAAATTATTTTATTTTGAATCTTTGGGAGTATTTCTCTTATAGGGCAAAAATCACGTGCTCACAGCTGCCCCTCTTTGCCCGGAAACGCGAAGAGTTTTTGTGCAAAGAATGATGAGCAAGTACGAGCGATTTTTGTCCGTTCGAGCACTCCGTGTGAAGCATTTTGGAAAGATTTTGACCGAGCCTTTGCTTCGGGAGGCTTCCTACATATCCTGGGCTGAACAGGAATCAGGTCAATGTAGTTCGGGAAGTTTTGGTAGCTGGGACTACCGTGGACTGACACTTTGCTGTTACTGTTGCTACCGTTGCTGTTCTTACTGCTTACTGCTTACTGACCTCCTTATTACACCAAAAGAGAAATTAAAGCTAAGCTAGCTATGCTATCAACTACGGGTTATAAGATTCCCATCTATAATTCTCTTGAAAACTTGATCTTGAATCTTAGCTGATTTGCTGTAGATCTCGATCTGAATCTTGATGCTCAACAAGCGGTACGTGCTTGTTTATTTCTGTAGCATTGAGTGAAACGGAGTCGGCGGAGCTTGTTACTTCAATCAGCTTCTGAGCAATCCGCGCCTTTGTTTATTCCAACGTTTGAACTCTTTTCTTTTGGTTCTTTTCTTCTTTTCTTCATTCCGGATTGATGTTCCATTTGTAGGTTATCTCGATCCTTGCGTCCCGAGGTCAAACCTATTTAGACAACAAAACAAACAAACGAACGAAATTTTTCTGCCCCAGTTTTGCTAGGAAAATTTCGTGAGTTAGTTGTGACACAGAAAGCGATTAAAAGACTCTTTGGTATTGGGTAAGAAAACCATGGTTTCACGAACAAACGTTCCACAGCTTTCTGGCTGGGATTTTGTAGAAGAGTTTCACGGCTTTCTGGCCGGAATTCAAACAATGTCTAACGGTTTTTTTGGCCGCAAGACTCTCGGTTTTTGGCCGGGGTAAAGGTTTCACGGCTTTCTGGCCGGAATTCAAACAATGTCTAACGGTTTTTTGGCCGTCAGATCCTCGGTTTTTTGGCCGGGGTAAAAGTAAATGGCTCCGCAGTTTTCTGACTGGGAGATCCTCGATTTTCTGACCGGGGATAAAAGTTTCACGGCTTTCTGGCCGGAATTCAAACAATATCCAACGGTTTTTTGGCCGTCAGATCCTCGGTTTTTTGGCCGGGGTAAAAGTAAATGGCTCCGCAGTTTTCTGACTGGGAGATCCTCGGTTTTCTGACCGGGGATAAAAGTTTCACGGCTTTCTGGCCGGAATTCAAACAACATCTAACGGTTTTCTGGCCGTCAGATCCTCGGTTTTTTGGCCGGGGTAAAAGTAAATGGCTCCGCAGTTTTCTGACTGGGAGATCCTCGGTTTTCTGACCGGGGATAAAAGTTTCACGGCTTTCTGGCCGGAATTCAAACAATATCTAACGGTTTTTTGGCCGTCAGATCCTCGGTTTTTTGGCCGGGGTAAAAGTAAATGGCTCCGCAGTTTTCTGACTGGGAGATCCTCGGTTTTCCGACCGGGGATAAAAGTTTCACGGCTTTCTGGCCGGAATTCAAACAACATCTAACGGTTTTTCGGCCGTCAGATCCTCGGTTTTTTGGCCGGGGTAAAAATAAATGGCTCCGCAGTTTTCTGACTGGGAGATCCTCGGTTTTCTGACCGGGGATAAATGTTTCACTGATATGATTTGATTTTTTTTTTTTTTTTTTCATTTTCTTTTCTTTTATTCTTCCTTTTGGGCCTTCTTTTAGGCTTTCTTTTTAACCATCAACAAATGCATAAGATAAAGCTCTAAAAGAAACTTCCCTTTTTATGTGCTTTCCTTGTTCCAAAGCCATTTCAATGCTTGCGTACTTCACTTCTTTGAGTTGCACCTTCTTCTTGCACAATTAAACAGACCTGCTTTCAACAAAGAACATTTTATCAGTTGAAAAAGTGGTTGACTTTGCGGCCTTGATTATCTTCATTGCTTGATCGTTTCCCGTTTCCATTGAGAAGTTTGCTACCAATTGTCTTTGGGGTGACTTCCTTTCAAAGTGACCGCGTTCATTCCCGGAATTCCATGAGGATTTTCCGTGTGGGTTCTATCCTTCTGCCTTATTCCGTCTCTTCTAAGACCTTAGCCTTTGATTTTCGTTTTCTTTTCTAAACTCCGTTTCTTTGGAAACAATCGATCATTACGATCCAATCGTGGATTGTATCAATACACCACTGAGGCTGTTTTTCTTTTCTTCTTTACCAGGCGGAGTCCTGTAAAACCGGTCCTGTCACCTTCCTTTGTAATAGTTTCAGAATTAAAATTAAACCGAAAGGGATTCAAAGAAAAAGAATGAACAAAGAATGGAAAAACGTATCAAAGATAGAGGAGTCCCTTTTGGGGGAAAAGAAGGAATTATCTGAGGTATATGCCGACTTTAACCAACATGACATGCTTCTCGGACTAGATGCTTGATCGTCACAAACTCCCATTTTCTTATGAACCAAAACGGGTCTATGTTTCCGAGCTAAGGAGCGTGCCAGGACTTCTTGTGTTGAAATAACCTTTTCGGTTGATAGCGCCCTTGTGCGGGTTTTCGCCAATCAACCTCTCTCATTTCTCTTCTTACCATCGCCAGATGGCACTCTTTGCGAGTTTTTACCAAAAGGCTCTCTCATTTTGTATTTCTCTACTTCCATCGTCTTATGGTGCCCGAAGGTTTTCACCAATAAGACTCTCTCATTTTATTTCTTTTCATTCCAGGAACTTCGGACCGCAACAATGATGTTTTCACAGCTTCCAATCGATCTTGAAGGACTTGTACTCGGTTTGGGTAACAAGAATTGTGGACAAAATTACAACTTTGAAATCATCTTGACGGATCTTAAACCGAATCAACAATATCATCTGCCCCAATTTCATTTTTTGGGGAAACTGGGATTTTTGGTTTGGTGTGACTGAACCTCAGGAGAGGTTGCCTACGTATCCTTTCGGAATCAAGTCAGAACGTAGTTCAGGAACTTTGTTTTGTTTTGTTTTGTTTGGTTTTTGGTTTTTGGTTTTTTTTTTTTTTTTAAATTTTTTTTATAATTATTTTTTTATTTGGATTCCAAAGAGGGTAGTCAAAGAAAGGTAACCGGCTCAAAGGGTTTACAAAAGGGTTGGTAGTGTTTGGATAGCGGGAATAAAAGCCTTCAATCATTTCGACTTGTAAGGACATCATTGAAGCGAATTCAGACATAATACCTTTTCACAGCATCTGCATTCACAGCCGTGTCAGGGTCTTTTCCTTCCATGTCTCCCAGGTATAACGCTCCTCTCGGCAGTATCTTCCTGATGATGTATGGTCCCTTCCAATTAGGAGCGAATTTTCCTTTCGCTTCTTGGTGATGTGGAAGAATGCGTCTTAAAACCAACCGACCTACTTCGAAATTTCTTGGTCGTACTTTCTTGTTGTAAGCACGAGCCATTCTTTGTTGGTACAGTTGTCCGTGACAGACTGCAACCATTCGCTTTTCATCGATCAAAGTTAATTGCTCCAAACGAGTCTTAACCCACTCGCTATCTTCAATCTCTGCTTCAACAATCGTACGAAGTGAAGGAATTTCTACCTCTGCCGGTATCACGGCCTCGGTCCCATAGACCAGCAGGTATGGAGTCGCTCCTACCGATGTGCGTACTGTAGTACGGTATCCCAGTAAAGCGAACGGTAATTGTTCATGCCATTGTCTAGAACTTTGGATTGTCTTTCTCAAAATCTTCTTAATGTTTTTGTTCGCTGCTTCCACGACACCATTTGCTTTGGGCCGATAAGGGGTGGAGTTCCTATGCGTTATTTTGAATTGCTCGCATATTTCTTCCATCAAACGACTATTCAAATTCGCAGCGTTGTCTGTGATGATAGTTGCAGGTATACCAAAACGACAGATAAGATTTGAGTGTACGAAATCCACCACAGCTTTCTTAGTGATTGATTTGAGAGTGACGGCTTCGACCCATTTTGTGAAATAATCAATAGCCACCAGTATGAATCGGTGCCCATTCGAAGCTTTTGGCTCAATCGGGCCGATGACATCCATTCCCCAAGCGACAAATGGCCACGGCGCTGACATGGGATGTAGCTCAGTTGGAGGTGCATGAATCAGATCTCCATGTACTTGACATTGATGGCATTTTCGGACAAAACCGAAACAATCTTTCTCCATGGTCATCCAATAATAACCTGCTCGAAGGATTTTCTTGGCTAAGACATACCCATTCATATGAGGCCCGCATACTCCTACGTGTACTTCGTGCATGATTCTTCCTGCTTCTTCGGCATCAACACACCTTAAAAGGTTAAGATCTAGGGTTCTTTTATACATGACCTCGCCGCTCAAAAAGAAACCACCTGCATGTCGCCTAATGGTCCTCTTTTGATCTCCGGTAGCATGTTCGGGGTACTCTTGCGTTTTCAAAAATCTCCTGATATCGTAATACCATGGCTTGACGCTTGGTCCTTCTTCGATTGCATTGCAATAACCGTGGCTTTCCCCGATTTGAATTTCCAAGGGATTGACATGGGCGTTGCCCGGATAAGGTAGCATTGAAGCTAAAGTGGCAAGTGCGTCAGCTAGTTCATTGTGACATCGTGGGATATACCTGAACTTTATCGATGCAAATCGATTGCCAAGAATATTCACGTGCTATCGGTAAGGGAGGAGTTTAACGTCCCGAGTTTCCCATTCACCTTGAGATTGTTTGATAATTAGATCTGAATCTCCCATGATCAACAAATCTTCGACGCCCTGATCAATTGCCATGTTCATACCCATGATACAAGCTTCATACTCAGCCGTATTGTTCGTGCAAAAGAAACGGAGCCTAGCCGTGGCTGGGTAGTGCTGACCAGCAGGAGAGATCAAGATTGCCCCGATCCCTACACCTTTAGCATTTACCTCCCCATCGAAAAACATTTTCCAAGCATGACTGTCCTCTGCAACAGCTTCTGTCGTATTTACCTCTTCATCAGGAAAGTAGGTATTCAATGGTTGATACTCCTCGTCGATCGGGTTCTCAGCCAAATGGTCTGCTAATGCTTGAGCCTTCATTGCCGTGCGAGTGACATAGACTATGTCAAACTCAGTGAGCAGGATTTGCCACTTTGCCAATCTTCCGGTGGGCATCGGTTTCTGGAATATATACTTCAAAGGATCCAACCGAGTAATGAGGTGAGTTGTATGGGCTTGGAGGTAGTGTCTCAATTTCTGAGCGACCCAAGTTAAAGCACAACACGTTCTTTCCAGCAAAGTGTACTTGACCTCATAACTAGTGAATTTCTTGCTCGGGTAGTAAATCGCCTGCTCTTTCTTCTCTGTCGCATCACGTTGTCCGAGGACACAACCAAAAGAATTTTCCAAGACTGTTAAATACAAGAAAAGAGGTCTCCCTGGCTCTGGCGGGACTAAAACTGGAGGGTTCGACAAATATTCTTTGATTTTGTCAAAAGCTTCTTGGCATTCAACCGTCCATTTGATTGCAGCGTCTTTCTTCAACAACTTGAATATGGGTTCACATGTGGAAGTCAACCGAGCGATGAACCTACTGATGTAGTTCAGTCGGCCTAGAAGACTCATTACATCTTTCTTTGTTCTGGGAGGAGGTAAATCCCGGATGGATTTTATCTTTGTGGGATCTAATTCAATACCTCTTCTACTGACTATGAAACCCAAAAGTTTACCTGACGGGACTCCAAAAGCGCATTTGGCTGGATTCAACTTCAAATCGTACTTCCGCAACCTCTCGAAGAATTTCCTCAAGTCTCGCACATGATCGCCTTGAGTTCTGGATTTGATGATCACATCGTCCACGTACACCTCTATTTCCCGATGCATCATGTCGTGGAAAATGGCAGTCATAGCTCTCATGTATGTTGCTCCCGCGTTTTTTAAGCCGAATGGCATGACTCGGTAACAGTAAGTTCCCCAAGGTGTGGTAAAAGCAGTCTTCTCGGCGTCCTCTTCATCCATCAATACTTGATGATATCCCGCATAACAATCCACAAACGACTGTATCTCATGTTTGGCACAGTTATCAACAAGGATGTGGATGTTCGGTAAAGGAAAGTTATCTTTAGGACTCGCTTTATTCAAATCTCGGTAGTCAACACACACTCGAGTTTTTCCGTCCTTCTTTGGCACGGGCACAACATTAGCCAACCACGTGGTGTATTGTACCACTCGAATTACCCCGGTTTTCAACTGCTTAGTGATTTCTTCTTTGATTTTATCACTGATGTCAGTCTTGAACTTTCTTTGCTTCTGTTGCACTGGGCGACAGTCGGGGTAGATTGGTAGTTTGTGCACCACTAGATCAGCTCCTAATCCTGGCATGTCATCGTAAGACCAAGCAAACACGTCTTTAAATTCAAACAAGAGTTGGATTATTGCATCTCGTGTTTTCTCATCTGTGTGGATGCTTATCTTGGTCTCTCGGACCTCTTCAGCAGTTCCCAAATTAACCGGTTCGGTGTCGTTCAAGTTTGGCTTAGGTTTATTCTCGAAATGTTCCAATTCTCGATTTATTTCCCTAAAAGCCTCGTCTTCATCGTATTCCGGTTCTTGGTTCATTATTTCCAGATTAGGTGGCGTGTTCGGATTTGAGCATGAGTTCCGCAAGCATGTCATGTTATTTAAAGCCGCATTATTAGGACCGAAAAGGAAGAATAAATAACAAAATTAGAAAGAGTGCAAAATAAGGAAATATTTATTTTATTTTCTTGGAATTTTTTGAAAACAAACAAAATTACATTGGGGAAACCAAAATACAAGAAAACAAAGAAAAACATCCAAGCTACGTCCCGAAGTAACTTGTGATGAAGGAAAAACGACAGGACAAATCTACCAGAACTCCCGCCTGATTGGGAAGGGTGTGGCTATCCAATTTTTGCAATTTAGCTTCAGGGCCCACATACAGCACCTCGGCGGTGCTTGTTCCTTCTCCCGATTGAACCATATTAACATCATAGAGCATTTGCCTCATGGCCCCACATATTTCTTCAATTTCCTCCGATGTGAAGACCTCGTCTTCTTCTTCTTCATTGTACCTTGGTCGGACAAAAGTTTGGTACAGGATGTGGCAATGGTTGCGGCAGAACCCATCCTTTCTCCTTTCTCTTGTTGGCCCATCTCTCATCTTCGGGGGTTGGGCGAAAGCCTACTCCGAAGAACTTTTCAGCTACGGGTAAAGTTATCAGCTTCGGCACTCCTTGTAGGGACTTTCCCAAACCTTTTCCTGGCTGGAAGCCATGTTTAATCATTTCTTTCGCCACCATGATGGAGGCATTAGACAAAAAAGGTTGGGGGAGAGGGTCCCCTTCTTCGTGTTGATCTGCCAACACAATCTCGAAGGCTTGATAGACTATGTGTTCGCTTCCCACTTCCGCTTCCAAGCAGGGGATGGATGGATCTCGATAAATTGATTGCTCGTCTTCCCCGTGGACCACGATCTCTTGTCCCTTGTGCTCAAATTTTAACATCTGATGGAGGGTAGAGGGCACAGCTCCGGCCGCATGAATCCATGGTCTCCCTAGAAGAAAATTGTAAGAAGTGTCCATATCCAAGACTTGGAATGTCACTTCGAAGTCCACCGGGCCGATGGTCATAATTACATCAATCTCTCCGACAGTATCTCTTTTTACACCGTCAAAAGCTCGCACACATATATTGTTAGGCCGAATCCTTTCGGCTCCGATCCCTATGCGGCCTAAAGTGGAAAGCGGGCATATGTCTACCCCCGAACCCCCATCAACCATGACCCTCTTCATATAGTAGCCTTCGCTTTTGACAGTCAAATGCAAAGCTTTGTTGTGGGCGGCACCCTCCAAAGGCAAATCAGCTTTACTGAAGGAAATCTGATTGATCGCGAAGAATCTTTCTGTCATTCTTTCAAGTTGTTCGGATGAAGTCTCAATAGGCACGTATGCCTCATTCAAAGCTTTTAGCAAAACCTTTTGATGTTCGGTAGACTTCATTAGAAGGGACAACATCGACACCTGCTCTGGGCATTTACGCAGTTGGTCTATCACCTCATAATCATGCATTTGCATCTTTTGAAAAAAGACCTCTGCCTCTTCAGCACTTACAGGTTTCTTTGACGGGAAACGCCTTTGTGTGGCGTTATTTACCTCCTGCGTGTTTAAGTACTTCTGTCCTAGGACACTCTCGGATGAATTTCCCACAATCTCTTTCCCTTTGCGCGTAACAAGTGTTCGTTGGTAGCTCCGGGGTACTGCGGATGGATCTGTCATTGGTTTTTGTTGCACGCGTGCAATAACCACAGGTTCATCTGGTTTTCGGACCACATAAGTTCCCTTTGGTACATACATTGATGTTTCTCTCTTTAAAAGGAACTTCTTGGGGGCACCTATGGACAATGGTTTTTCCACTCTACCTCGTGGGAGGTAAAGGACTCCGCCCTTCTGAGACGATGCTTTCAATTCAATCGTCTTTTCGGATTTGGTCTCAAGAGCTTCAACCTTTTTCCCCATTTTCTCTTGTTTCGGGGTAGCCTCAGGACGCTTCTCTACGTTGGCGATGGCGATTATCGCTTTCAAAGCTGGGTCAAATTCTTTGTCGTCACAAATCATCCCAATCACCGGCCCATTGTTGTGGGCTGGTAATGGGTTGTTTGTCACATTTGGGATGTCTTCATCTGCGAAGACGATCCTCCCCTGATTGATCAATTCTTGTAGTGCCTTCTTCAACGTCCAACAATTGTCGGTATTGTGTCCTTCAACACCCGAATGATATGCACAATATATTCCTCTCTGGTAGGCAGGAGAATCTGGATTCTGCCTGTTCTGTGGAACAGGCTGCAGTAGGTTTTCTTGCCTGAGTTTTGGGAAAAGAGTGGAATACGGCTCCCCAATCGGTGTAAAGCTCATTTTGGGCGGCTCACGGTGGCGAGCGTTATTTGGCCGTGGATTATACTGGTTTGGGTAAGGAGGTTGGTTTCTCTGGAATGGAGGTGGATTCCTGTTGGCTGGTGGCTGTGGCCGTGCCTGAGGTTGAATGTTCATGACTGCATAGGGTGGAGGCGGAGGAGCATAAGCCATGCCGTGATGTGGATAATAATGTTGGGGGGCCCCGTCGGAGAATACCTGCCTTGAGGTTCGATATCTCCTGTCTTCTACCGCTGCCATAGCAGATTCTTCTTTCTTCTTGCTTCGGGCCATCCCTCCAGACCCGCCTTGAATGGCTTGGGAAGTTGCCCGAATGGCCGCTTGGCTCAAAATTCGCCCCGTTTTCAAGCCATTTTCTACCATTTCTCCGATCTTGATAGCTTCGGCGAAAGGTTTTCCCATCGCCGACATCATATTTTGAAAGTAATCGGGCTCTTGAGCTTGGAGAAAAGTCGTAACCATTTCAATTTCGTCCATGGGGGGTTTCACCCTGGACGCTTGCTCTCGCCACTTGATGGCATATTCTCTGAAGCTTTCTGAGGGCTTCTTTTTTAAGTTCGATAGAGAATTCCTGTCCGGCGCAATATCGATGTTGTATTGGAATTGTTTTACAAAATCTCTGGCCAGATCATCCCAGATGTGCCATCGAGATATGTCTTGATCCATATACCATTCGGATGCTATTCCGACCAAACTTTCTCCGAAGTACGCCATCAACAATTCTTCCTTGCCGCCGGCACCCCTCAATTGATTGCAGTATTTCTTCAAATGAGCAATGGGGTCGCCATGTCCGTCGTATTTTTCGAACTTTGGTGTCTTAAGACCTGATGGCAAATGGATGTGCGGGAACATGCACAGATCGGCGTAAGATACACTCTTCTGTCCACTCAGACCTTGCATGTTCTTCAAGCTTTGTTCCAAACTCCTCATTCTTTTTGCCATCTCATCCTGCTCGGGGGTCTTTGGATTTTGGCTCGGTAGAAACTCATATCGAGGCGGCTGAGAATATGTGTTGGCTGCAACCTGGGTATGGTCCCGTGTAAGCGGTGGTGCTGGGAATGTAAAGGATGAGGAGTCGAAGAAAGGAGCATGTGCGGTGGGGTGCGTTGTGATTGGAACTGGCAACTCAACCGACGTTCTTGCAGATGTATCATGTGGTGTCACCCGAGGATGGGATGTGGAGGGTGATTCAGAGAGGTTTGTAGCATTGGAATACCCGAACAGAGTAGGCGGGTAATTGATGGGGGTATTTGAAATACCGCTCGACCTGAGAAGAATTTCAGGGAACCCAGGGACCAGACTCGGGGGCTCTTTCCCGTTGTTCCAATCGTCCAACATCTCGAGCATGCGGCAACGCAACATTCTATTCTCCTCCAAAGCTGCCGACTCAGTAGCCGGGATGGTTGTCAATGAGCTTTCCTCCGAAACGGGAATGGTTGCTAAAGGCATTTCTGAAGACATGTCGGCACCCTTTTTGATCTAGTGAAATAGGAATGAGTACTCTCAGGCTGCCGAACTTTTCCTTTGGACCTTGTGAAGTACGAATGTGGTGCCGGATTACCGCAAAGTCAACCACTTTTACTAAAACCTGGATTTCAGCAAACAAACGGTTAGTCTGAAACAACATAACAGATAAGTAATCTCACGTTGGGTGTGATGCACTTATACAAGTGATAATGTTGCTACATGTATTCGTTTGCGATGCGTCATTCCGGTTTGCATTTCGCTTTCATCCCTCATCGATCTTCTTTTTCTCTTAACTTCTTCCCCCCCCCCTTTTTTTCATTTTTATTTTTATTTATTTATTTTTTAGTGATGGTCGAATCTTATGTGGATTGCCTACGTATCATGTCCCCGCATGAATCAGACCGGGCGTAGTTCGGAAACAATAGACATAAGATGAAGTGTTCATGAATTTTATTTCAACAAACTTAAAACTTGAAACACTTGCAAAATACAGCAATGGAGAAAAACTTGTAAAAAGACAAACAGACTCTAAAACAAAAGACTCTCCTAAGCATGTTCCAAAGCCTCGAATCTTTGCGCCCGGGGGGCGTTGTTTGGCCTTGCTGCAGTTCTTGGGGTGAGATCTTTCTGTATACTTTCCAATTCTGCCATGACTTGGTGGACACATTCCATGATTGAAGAAAAGAGGGCAGGCCGAGGTACTCGTTCGCAGTTCAAACACCTCATAGTAATGTAGTGCCCGATCTCATTGATCCTGGTTCTGATTATGTCTTTTTCTCTGAGCAGCTGCCCTATGTGCCCGTTCTTTGCCCCTAATACTTGAGAGTTGCCGGAGACATGGTCCAAGAGCCTATCTATTTGTCTTTCCATCCGTGCCATCAAGTTGTGACAACGGTCTCTATCTGCTTTAGCATCCTGGACTTGCCTGAGAGTTCGCTTTTTAAGAGTGGCATTTGCTTTTCTCAAATCAACGATGATCGCATCATAGTCTTTCTCTACTTGTTGTAGACGGAGTGCTTCTTGGTGGGCCGCTCTCTTCCATTTTGTTCGGACTGCAACCAAAGCCGCTTTTGCCTTCTCCAAGTCTTCTTGGTGTTCAAAGGCTTTCCTTTCCAAATCGTTTATCAGCATTTGATCACTCCGACTCCTCCTTGACCTTTCTGCGGCCAATTGCATCTCTTGAATTTGAGTTTGGAGTGCTTCTCTTTCCTGCTCCCAACCGGCCCTTTCCCGATCGAAGTCAGCCTGTTGTATGTCCATGGCCGCTTCCAGGATTCCTTTGTCTTCTTTTAAAGTGTTGATGCAAGATTGGAAATTTTGTGTTGTCTCATGCTCAACTTCTCTAACTCTGGCTTCTATTTCTCTCTCCCAATCGACGGCATACTTCACTGACTTTTCTGACCTTTGCTCTGGTATTGGTTGGTTGTGGAACCATTCAAGATAAGCGAGACTCACTTCTCCCCGTTCCCGATCGGCAACCATTTCGTTGATGTCGGAGAGTCGACTACCGAACCATACCTTCTGTGCATAAGTCTCCCTCGGGGTCTCTTCTGTCACAAATTCCCATACAAATGATCGCATATCCTCAATTGGGGCCCTTTTCTCTTCTCTTCCCAACTGCCGCATGACACGTAGCGGGGCATATGGTTGGAAACCCCCGAAACCCATTAATATGTAGAATGGGCGGTATGTCGACATATGCATGATTTTGGCGGAAGGGAACCAATAATAATTCCAGGTAAGTTGATCTGCTCTCAAAGAGTTGAGAAGTTCTTGCCAAGTCCTCAAGTCTTCTGGAAGGTTACAACGGGCGGCTCTGTTTGTATGACAGCGAATATAATTCAGCCAATCTGCTTTGAAGTTTATCACAATTGGGTGATGGTAGAGATGCTCTATAAACCACATTTGTAATAAAATATTGCAACCCTCAAAATAGTCTTGTCCTTCTTGGCACCGAGTTAAGGCCCGAAAGATGTCTCCTAGTATCATCGGAAGAACAGTGTGTTCCTCGTTACTCTGTAGATATGAGACCACCGCAGCTAAACGGATTCTGATGCGTCCACCACGTTCGGGAAAAACCATGGTTCCCAAAAAGCGATCATGAAAGCATAGATTCTTAAATCTCCCCAGGCGTCATAATTTAGCTGGTTAACAAATTCGACGTTTGAGAATTTCCCAAACCCTTCCTTATCACCAAATCTGTCGTAGAGATAATCTAGTGGCACCCAACCGTTCTCCGGACAACCGAGGGGAACCCGCCGGAGACATAGCTTTTTCAAGAAGTTATTCACACTCATCTGCCTAGGAGCTGCAGGTCTCATCTTGTGCAAATCTCTTCCGAGCCCTGTGAGTCCGCCCAATTCTTCCAAAGTGGGTGTCATTTCACAATCCCGGAATTTGAACACATTGCTTGTCGAGTCCCAAAAACTCACTAAAGCTCTGATCACATTTTTATCCGGTTTTATCATCATGATGTCCGGAAGAAATTTGAGGTGCTTGTGAACTTGATTTCTTTCCCAAGCTGAAAAACTAGTCCACCATTTACGGAGCCGATCCGGGGTTTTGTCCTGGACCATGAACATAGGTGGCATTTCGTCTCTCACCCTTTTCTGGCCGATTCGTTGCGAGGAAGTCATGCTGATCCTAGAAAAGATAAAAAATGAACTTAAGATTTTTTTTTCAAATTTTTTTTTTCTTTATTATAAAAAAAACGAATCTTGTTAATACGACCTTTCAGCACTTGAAGAAGATTTGAAGGTTGTATAACAGGATACCAGTGTGATGTCTATATTCCGTTTTGCAAAATTAGTCCTCCGGCGCCCCTTTCGAGGCGTTTGGCTATTTTTGCAAAATTTCCTAACTCTCGACTAAGAACAAAAATCCTAATTCTAATATTTTTTATTATTATTTTTTTTTTTTTTTTTTTAAAATCAGTATTAGTTGAGCCCGATATGGGTTGCCTACGTATCTCATTTTTGGTGAGAATCAAACTTGCGTAGTTCGAAAATAAAGCACTAAATCATTTTAAGAAAAGAAAACAAACTATTTTTAAACAGCAATTCTAAAACAAATTATTTTTCAAAGGAACTAGGAAAATTTATTTGGAAATTTATTTTCAAAGAAACCAAACTATTTTTGTAAAATTAAAATTTTTTTTTTTTTTGCATTTTTCATAATTTATTTTTAAAGAACTAACTATTTTCGTAAAATTAAGAAAATTTAGTTTGGAATTTTTTTTTTTTTTTTTTTTTTTACATTTTTTCAGAATTTAATTTCAAAGAACTAACTATTTTCATAAAATTATTTTAACTATATACCCTGACGTTTTCCACTTCTTCCTCTTTTTAACAAACCGGTCGGCATGTAAGATCGAAACAAATAAATGCACACAAAAAGATGCAACAAGTTGGTCTTTTTGTTTCAGGTACACCTGTCCTAGACAGGCCCAACCCCTGTGTTGAGCCTCCTAAGTCAAATATGCACACGATGCAAATAAACGTTCCTATCGGGGATCCGGCATAAGGTTTTGTTATTCTAAGTCATCACCCTGTTGGAAAAAGTGTCTAGACTGGCTTTAACTCGAGCGGACAACTCGAGCCGAAGAGTGTCGGTGCACCGGTAGCATGGCTTTCCGGCTTAATTGACAAAACTCTCCGCCTAAACATGTGTGACTACAAAATCCTTCACCGGGTGCCAAGCACCACAACTATCTTGAGAAAAACGGGCTATGTCCAGCAAATGCCCGGTATTATATTTCAAAAGACTCAGAAGAGAAAAATGGGTATCGGCACAATTTATATACAATTCACAAAATATCAAAGCGGTAAAGCAACATTTAGCATATCAAATATAAACATGTAATAAAATCAAATAATAAATAAGCCAAATAAAATAATTATTCAAAGCTCGAATTCTTAAACCTCAACCAGTGGTTCTGGGTTTGTTTCCCCAGCAGAGTCGCCAGAGCTGTCACACCTCCTTTTGGCGGGCCCTACCCCGAAGGGTAGAGGCACAAGTGAGTTTTTCCAATTCAAGTGACAATATTCGAAACGGGATTATTCTATTTATTTCAGAGTCGCCACTTGGAATATATTATGGTGTTCCAAGTCACCGATTTATTTAAATCCCGAATCGAGGAAATTTTTGACTTTCCAAATGAAGTCTGCGAACCAGAAATTCTAAGTAAGGAATTCTGTTGACCCGAGGGAAGGTGTTAGGCACCCCCGGATCCCGTGGTTCTAGCACGGTCGCTTCAATTATTGTAAATGGCTAAAAATATCTGATTTTATGCATGTTCAATACTATAATGCGATTTTAAATCAATTACCGCGTTTGGTTATTTTTAAGAAAAAGTGAACATTGTTATTGAGGGGCCCCGTGATTTTATTTCTTCTATTTAGCTAGGCTCGTAACATTTTTTTTTTTTTTTAAAAGGGTAATCCTAAAGTGACTACATTTTTTCTATTTAGTTATCCCCAAATTAAAAGAGAAAATTCCTAATTAATTAAGAGACTAAAAGTATGCAATACATCAAATTAATTTATGGAAAATATTCATGAAACAGAAAAATAAATAAACAAACATTTTTAACAAACTCAAAATACTACAATTTGATTTATTAACTTATTATATTTTTTTTGTACAATAAAAAGATAAAATACATACTCAAATCGTGATATTGTTTGCTATATTAAAATAACTGTTTAACGGAAGTAGACATGGCTAAAATCTAAATAAAAGAAAAATACAAAATCGGCAATTAATACTTATACAAATTAAACCAATTATTTTACAACTAATTTAAACACATATTTTAATTGACTTAAAAGGTAAAATTTACTATTTAGAAATATTTAAAGGAACAATAATTTTCCTTAATTACTAATACTTATTTAAAGAAAAAAAAATAGTATTATTTATTCAAATCGAACCTAAATGCCTAAATTTTACGCCAAATAAATAAAAATCATATTTTATTAAGCTAGCTACATATTTGCAATTTTTAGTTTATTAAAAACAATATTAAAACATTAGCTACTAAACTAACTAGTTTTTTATTTAACTAAAGAGATGACTTATTTCTTTTTAATTACTCAAAAACTTGGATAATGAAACATGCTTATACTTATACTAATTAATAACAATATTGAAGTGAATTATTAACATAAAAAATCTAATAGTTATGAGAAAATTCACACAATCCAAATCATACTACAATTTCAACTCGAATTACTGTTTCGAGATATTATTGATACAAAACTTAAAATGTAAAAAAAAACAAAGACATAAGTTTTATCCCAATCAACTTCAAAATCATATTACACCTTATACTGAAATTAAACAGTAAGTGCTTTTCAAGGAGTGTACCTGAACAGCAAGAGGAGAGGAAAATAATTAGTATAAGCAGTAATTCCAGCAATGCAATAATAACAGCCAGCAATTCCCAGTAACAGACTTTCTAAGACTAATTAAAACTTTCCAGTAGTAACAAAAATCAACACCAAAACAGGCAACTAAAACAGCTCTTAATTTTCAAATTCTCACTGTTTTTAGTATTAAAAACCTCCCAAGTGCGTATGTTCTACTCTTTCTTTTTTTATCTCTGTGTTTTCTTTTTTTTGTATCTGTCTCTCTTCCCCTTTTTATTACCAGACTTCTATTATATATACATCAGTGTAAGGCTGCTACATAATTATTATTACACACTATTACTAATTGCCAATCAGAAAAGTAGTCAAACGTGGGTCCTACTGTCCCCACTCTCTTTAACTTTAATAATTGACGTCCCCACCCACCTGACATTGTCCCCCTAATTTTCAAACCTACTATTTGTCTTATAGTAATTGAGGGTCCCACCTTCCCTAAATCACTCCTCAAATTACTCCCCAAATTACTCCCGTAATTATTAAAAATTACTATTCTAAACTTGTCAGCTATAACCAATTCATCTAAATCAAACAACCAAAATATAGCAAACTTAAACAATTCTTAAACAATTTTAACAACAATTCTAACAACATGATGAACAACTAAGAACAACAAGATCAAATCTAAAATTATTTTGAACATGAACAATTACTCTTCCAGATTCAACAAAAACTACAACAACAGATAAGCAAACTTTAATCACTAAATTCAAGTTCATCTTAACAAGATTAAACCAAAAATTTATAACTTAGATCTAAATTTTAACACAACAATAAGACAAATTCAAAAATACTACAACTTAATAATGAATCGAACTTCAAATTAAATCTAACAATGTTATAATAAAAAACAACATGAGATTCAATATCAACTAAAATCATTTCTACATTAAAATTTAAACAAAACAAATGACTAAAGCACAAATATGAAGAAATAACATGATGAACAACCAGTAAAATTTACCAATCTGCTAACGTATAGAGATGTACAAAACAACAACAAGAAGAATGGAGGAAGAGCTTACGGTAAAGAAGAAAGTGAAAGACGCACGCGGCATGGTGGCGGCTGGTGGTTCGTTTGGCGTGACTGCTTGGTGGCAGCGTGAGCAGCGGCGGCCCAGGGTGGTTCACGGTGGTTCGTTTGGCGCGACTGCTTGGTGGCAGCGTGAGCAGCGGCGGCCCAGGGTGGTTCACGGTGGTTTGTTTGGCACAACTGCTTGGTGGCAGCGTGAGCAGCGGCGGCCCAGGGTGGTTCACGGTGGCTGGAGGGTGGACGGCGGGAAGGAAATGGTCATTTGGGTGTGACGGCTAGGGTTCTTAGATCTAAAATTCATAGACTTTGAGGGGGATTTGGAGGTTTTGGTTTGGATATTTGGAAAGAGGAGAGTAAGAGAATGAGATGGTGAAATTTTGGGGTGGAAATGAGGTGGCCGGGCGGCGGCGCCGGTAAGCCTAGGCGGCGGCGGCGGGAGTATGAAGAGAAAAGAGAAGGGGAAAATAATTTTAGGGTTTTGGCAAATGAGAGTGTGATGAGGGGTCTTGGGGGGTGTTTGGTATATTAGAAATGTAGGAATTAATCTCAACCGTTGGATTATTACATCCAACGGCCAGGATTAACGGGGTGATGGTAGGTTAGGAGATAGGCCGGGTCGGGGCGGGTTATTACGGGTAGGAGACTGGGTTTTGGGCTGGGTTACTGGGCATGTGTCTTTGGGCTTGGTATTTCTTTTTCAAGCTGGCCCAATCCGGATTTCCACTCCATTTAAATCTATTTTTCTTTTTTTTTTTTCTTTTTTTTTGTTTTATTTTAAGAACTAAAACTAAAAATCATAATTTTAATTACAAAATAAATTAAACTATCACAATTACTAATTAACTCTAAGTAGTAATTTTTCACAAACAATAAAACATCAAACCGCACAATTTTGACTAAAAATGCAAAGATAACCAAAATTACTTAATTAAATCCTAAATTCAAAAATGCAAATATATATATATATATATATATATCCTAAATTCAAATGCAAGTGTATATATATATATATATACGTATATTTTTTTGTATTTTAACAAGTAAACATGTATGGACAAAAATGCGAATAATAATTAAGAAAATCGAACAAACAGGAGGATCTAAAGACAATAATTTCGGATCTAAAAATACTAACAAAATATGGACAAGAACAAAAATTTGAAATCGACTAACCGGATTGAGACAACGATCAGTCGACCCGCTTCATTATATATATATATAAACATAAATACATATACACACAGAAGAAGAAAAAGAGCATAATGGCAACGAAAACATAGGTGGGGAGTGGCTCCCGGATTACTGCCTGGCGGTTGTTTTTGGGAAACATTCCGGCGGGTGTTATTGGAGAGTTGAAGAAAAAGAAGAAAGAGTGGTGCGTAAGGGTTGTGGCGGCTAGGGTTTGTGGAGTGTATAATGGCTGGTCTCTACTGAGACCAAAGCCTTATATACTCGGAGCCCTCAAGATGATCCTGGCCGTTGGATCTCTGATGATCAACGGTCGGGCTTGGCCTAATCAAACGATGCCGTATTGACCCATATGAGGCCACCGGTCTCCTCCGTAGGATCATCTGGATTGGACAGTTGAGATCAAGTCCCTCATATTAATTAACCATTAAAATCCGTTAATAATCTCAACCGTTAGATCCGAGGAAATAAACGGCTGATATTCTATCAATTTAAATAACTGGACCGGATCTTTTGGGCTAAAACATTGGGCCACAATTCAGACATAATCTTGGCCCCAATTCTTATTACGCCTGTATATATATATTTTTATTATTTAATTATTTAAATAAATAAATATGCACAGATAAATGCAAATAATACAAGAAAATAACACAAAATTCACAACAATCGCAAGAAAACTAAAAATTATTTTATTTTGAATCTTTGGGAGTATTTCTCTTATAGGGCAAAAATCACGTGCTCACACCCGAGTAGTCAAACCATACTCTACAGAGGCCTACTTCACTAAGAAACTTCTCTAACTCATCACACCCAGAACATATCACAAGGATCGAGCCCAATGGTGTAACACCTTTGCCTCAAGAGTTGACTCGCACATGACGTGCACTACTCCTAACTTACTCGGTTACTTTATGCAAAGGTTAAGACTCACACTTCCTTCATGAATCACGTCCCCTCATACGACAAAAGAGAGGAGTACTACACAATAAAATTTAAGAACACTTAGGAACTCAAGATAGAAAGAATTCACTCACTCTCAAAATTAATATTCATACGCTACAAAAGATGTACCATTGTCGTGCCCATAGTGTACTACTCTACTAATCGAGTTCATTCAGTCTAAGATCAAATAGGACTTTATTTGGTTGTAATGTAAGCTATGGTTCGGGTATGATACATTTGGATATAAAAGTGACTACACCCCCCTAAGTACTTTAATACATATACTTTAACATTAAAACCCATACTTATGTCAAACCATAACTCCACATTCACATCAATATACATCAACTCCAAATTATTTAAGCACAATTACATCAAGAGTTACTACTTGTTAATGAATATCTACACATGATACAAATATTAATTCTTTTCTTTTTCAATTCAAATGGATTTTTTTCAGTACTGTGCATCTTTCTCCTTATTTCATTAGTTTTACTCAAAAGCCAAACTACCCACCCCACACTTTAACTTTTACACAGATCATAATAATTCAAGTGCTCATAAGAGGTGAAGATGTTCAAATAGATGGTTAATTCAAATAATTGGGTAAGACTTATAATGTGGTTTTCAAAAAAAAATAGGATGATAGACTCAAAGGGGTTAACTACGATACATAACAATTAGGCGGTTAAAATATACACATTTGGTTCAACAAAGAAATGCCTATATCACTTCCAAGACTAAACAAAACTACTATTTTATTTTGCAAACACAAGGGACAAGTTCTAGGCATACAATGTAGTGCAACAAATACAACAATCCTCACACACACATAACACATGACTCACTCCAGATTGGATTAATGGAACACTCCAGTCTGAGTACTTTTGCAAAGTTAAAAATATACAATTTAAGGCACTCTAATAAGAATCAACAACTAAGCCTAAGCGTCACACTAAAGTATCTACTATATTCAAGGAATAATGAAGTTAAGAGATCATCCTTCCATATCGGCCCATAGCCCATAAGTACCTAACTAGAAATTAAAAACTAACTAACCCGGTTCAACCAAAGACCTTTGGAAAATAACGCTATACAAAGAAACCAAGGGTTAATTGATACACTACCTACAAAAGATTTTTTTTCTTTTTAAATCGACTTAGACCCTCAAGAAAACCATGGATTGATATCCATCATTAGGACAAGTCGAAAGACAACTAACCACAGACCAAAATCAAGCTACGTTCATATATATATATATATATATATATAACATAAAAATATATATATAACATAAAAATGAAGTATCTCCCATCCCACACTTAAAAAGGTGTCATGTCATCATGTCATGAAATAGAAAGTAATGTGAGGCAAAAGAACTTCCTAGGAAGATCAGTCTTAATCAGAGACAGTGTCCGGGTCTAAGTGACATGCCCTCCCCAGCGCACACAGCTAGCCCATGAATTTCTTCTCTGATTTAGCATTTTGGGTGACCAAGGCATCAACTCTAGTCCCTAAGTCTGTGACATTAGTATGTAGCCCGACAATTTCCTGCTCTAAGATTGTCAGTCGTGTAATCCGACCAACCCGGGACAGTCCTTTGGCTTCCACAACTTGCTCATGAGTGGGCGACTCAGCCCCCACTTCATCTTTCTCATCATCTCCCGCCTCGGGTGTATCAGAATCATCACTATTAGCAACTCTAGGTGCTACATGGTCCTTCCTAATAGTCACTTTATCCACCCAAAACTTTGCTTCTTTCTTCACTTTTCCATCCACGCTCAAGTTTTCCGGAACCCGTACTGTCCGATATAATCTAGTCACCAATAAAGGGATGAAGAAAACATACCGCCTTACTGGACAACTGATGAACATCTCTTCGTGAATAATCTTGGCCATGTCAAAAATTGTGGTCATTCATGAAACACCAGATCAATGCAGCTCGAGGACCATTCACTTCAGTGGTGTTGGAAAAAGGGAGCAAGTGGCTGTTGATGACATACAACCAATACTTCCCTTCAAAGGTGAGTTCCGCCGAATGAAACTTCTTCCCATGTATAATCCACACAACTTCCTTTCCGGGCACACATATTGTTTCAAACAACAGATCCCACATGGTGGATCGTCTGTTATGGGCTTCATAGTAGTCCTCCGCCTCCAGTATGGGCAGCCGGTATGCTCTGCGAATGGCCTCAATAGATGCGTCCACATATTTCTTTCACCTTGTGAAAACACTATTCACATGTTCTGGAAGGTTCGCGTAAATTTCTGACACAACCATCAAATTAGCTTCATCCGGTTCTTTAAAGAATATATCCAACCTGCGCCGGACTAACTCATTGTACATGTTGGGATAGTCATATTTGAGAGACCCTATATCAATACCCCTCTCTGGTATGGGCTTCTTGGATGCCTTATGACCAAAATGGTCCTGAGTTGCACAAGAGACGAACTTGGAACTATCATACCAATGAGCAGGACTTGACGCTCGTGTTCTGGAGGATCCAACTTGGACACTGGAAGAAGCACCAGTGGTTCGGCATTTCTTGGAGGGCATCATATAACCTGAAATAAAGATCATCACCAATGAAACACAAGAGAAGTAAACCAAAGGCGGTTACTCAGACTTCATTCGCACAATTGGTCAAAATTTACATTCAAAACTCACTGTAGCATTTAAACAAACATTTTATATGCATAATTCACCAAAGTCCCCAATTAACAAAATGATAAACCAAACTCAACCACAAAGAAATCATTGTCAACCACACCCATCAATAGACACATCTACTACAACCTCAACAAACCCACTAGGGTAACTGGAGCACAATACTAAAGAAATCTACTACAAAAAAAGAACAAAAATTCTAGAGAACTAAGAAAGTAATAACCCAAGAATAATGTAAATAAATGCCCTTACCTGGTGGATATATAAGTGCGTTATGTGAGGGGGGAAGATGTTAAAAAGGTGGAGCGGTGGTAGAAGCAATGAAGCTCTTGTGAGAGAGATTAAAAAAGTGTGTGTTTTGATTTGTAAGGGAAGGTTTTGGGGTGGGGGATCATGAATAGGAGTTAAGAGAGATGGGATAGGGTATTTTTGGTTTGGGGGGGGGGGACTATTAATAATTAGAATATTAGAAATAAGTGAAAGGAAAAAAAGTAAATAAATAAAATAAACTAAAAATAAGCTAACTACAGAAATTCGTGCGCGATCGGTCCGCGGTCATGCATGTGAGACTGAACATATAGCGATTTCCATGGTCCAACCGTAGTCTAACCGTGTTCGTGCACGATGCGACATTCCTGAGAAAGTATGGTTGGCAATCTGCACGGTCCAACCGCGGCCGCATACCTGGTCTTCAAAATTTCTCCTTTTTACCTATACCTTCAGCGCTTGGTAGACTTATCACTCGCCCAAGCTTACCTGCACTTGTTAGTACCTACAAAAAAATAACAAATTATAACTACACTAAAATCACTACGCATTGGGTTGCCTCCCAATAAGTGCCTTATTTAATGTCGTGGCACAACGAATACAACAAATCGATGGGTTGCCTCCCATGAAGCGTTGATTTAACGCCGCGACACGACACATATAAGTGTATTTAAAGTTCGCTCAACTTTGGAGGCTTAATCAAATGCGGACACTAACACTTCCCTTGCTTCCTCGACGCCCATATAATGTTTTAATCTATTCCCATTGACTCTAAACGTGCTATGGTAATTACTTGTAACCATCGCTACGGCATATGTGGGATGAGTTTCAACCACACGAAACGACCCTGGCATCGTGATTTCAATTTGCCCAGAAACAACCTCAGTCGTGAGTTGTATAGCAATACCGTATCAACAAGTTTGCAATTTCGCTCAATATTATTCCTATCATGCATCATTTTCATTCTCTCGTATAATCCTTGTGCTCTCAAAATTGTGATATCTAAACTCATCAATCTTATGTAGCTCCATTAGTCTACTTGTTCCCGCAGTTTCAATATCAAGATTCAACTATCTCAATGCCCAATAGGTTTTATGCTCTTACTCTACCAGTAAATGACATGCCTTCCCAAATACCAACTTGTATATCGGCATGCCAATTGGAGTTTTGACAACGGTTCGATAAGCCCAAAGTGCATCATCTAGCTTCCTCGCCCAATTTGTTCTAGTAGCATTCAGTCTTAGTCAGCACACTCTTTATTTCTCTATTCAAGACTTCCACTTGCCCGCTTGTTTGTGGATGATATGGGGTGGACACCTTGTGCCATACCTCATACTTATCCAACAACTTTGCAAAGGCTCGATTACAAAACTAAGTGCCTCTGTTACTGATTATTTTCCTTGGGTGCAAAATCGGGTGAATATGTTCTTTCTCAAAAAACCAATTACCCCTTTTGCATCATTTGTAGGGAGTGGTGCAGCTTATACCCATTCGGACACGTAGTCCACAGAGATGAGTATGTACTTGTTTCCATATGAGGTGATGAAAGGCCCCGTGAAGTTGATCACCTATACATCAAACACTTTCACACCATGAATTAGGTTCATGGGCATCTCATGTCTAAAGGAAATACTCCCGATGCATTGACATTCATCACATCCCATTATCCATAGATGTGCATATTTGAATATTGTTGGCCAGTAGAAGCCCGACTCCAAAACTTTCACACTAACGCATGACATGCCTGCAAAATAGAATATTGGTCTATCTCGGGGATACATATCCGAATTATGTTATCAATACAAATCTTGAATAGATAAGGGTCATCCCAATAATATATGCGACAATCACAAAAGAACTTTTTCTTTTGAATAGATGAAAGTTTAGAAGGAATGATAACGCTCGCCGGGTATTTTGCAATATATGCATACCATGGCACTTCCTCGAGACTCGTGGCTAGAAGTTGTTCATCAAGTTTCCAGAATTTCTTCTACCTCAACCTTCTTTTCAGCTCCTTCTAGCCTAGATAATGATCAGCTACTTGGTTCTCCATTCCCTTTCGTTCATGGATCTCCAATTCAAATTCTTGCAATAGTATCACCCATCGAATCAGGTGCGGTTTTGACTCATTCTTCTCAATGAAGTACCTGAGAGCATCATGGTCAGTATAAAGAATTACCTTCAAGCCTATCAGGTATGACCTAAACTGGTCAAATGCAAACACCACTGCCAGCATCTCCTTCTCGTTCACAGTGTAATTTAGCTAGGCTCCACTCAGTGTTCTACTTGCGTAGTATATTGGATGCCTGATCTTATCTTTTTGCTGCTCGAGAACCGTAGCTCAAATGGTTGCTTCCAGTCGGGCACAACTATGATAGGTGTTGTTACCAATCTCTTCTTTAATTTTTAAAAGGTTACCATGCAGTCATCAGTAAACACAAAAGGGTGATCTTTTTCAAGAAATTACACAAGAGGTTAGCAATTTTAGAAAAAATCCTTTTTAAATCTCCTATATAAACTGGCGTGCCCAAGAAAACTTTTGATTGCTTTGACAGATGTGGGAGGTGGAATCTTTTCTATCACATCAACCTTCGCACGATCCACCTCAATACCTTTACTCGACATTAGGTACCCCAAGACTATACCTTATGATACCATGAAGTGGCACTTTTACCAGTTGAGTACCAGATTAGTCTCGATACATCTTTTCAAAAACCTTCTCAGTTCACAAGAAAATCATCGAATGAGTTCCCCACCACTGAGAAGTCATCCATGAAAACCTCTATTATCTCCACTACCATATTTGTGAAGATGGCCGTAATGTAGCTTTGGAATGTGGCAGGTGCATTGCTAGGCCAAACGGCATTCGCCGAAAAGCGTAGATTCCATAAATGCAGGTGAATGATATTATCTCTCTGTCATCCGGGGAAATAAAAATTTGATTTTACCCCGAGTAACCATCCAAAAACATTGGCCTTCAAGATCAAGTGCCCACTTTGCCAAGTCTTCTCCATTAGCTTCGTCTAAGTTCATGAGACATGCTACTAGACGGTCTTTAATGCTCAAAGCCTCATCTTTCTCATCCAAGACTACATCCACTGCATCCATTAGAGAGCAATTAGCAAATTCACTTGGTCTACTCATAGATTTCTGCACGTTGAATGTTATATCTTCATCATTTAATCTCATCTTGAGCTCTCCAGTTTCACAATCAATTAAAGCTCTCCCATCGGCCAAGAATGACCTTCCCATAATTATGGAAATTTCCTCGTCACCCTGAAAGTCAAGGATGACAAAATCTTTTGGAACACAAACTTCCCAACATGTACCAATACATAATCTAGAATCCTAGAGGGACACTTCATTGTTCGATCATCTAGCTGTAATAACATAGATGTGGGTCTAGATATTCCAATGCCTAGACTTTTGTAGATAGCCTGGGGCATAAGGTTTATGCTTGCTCCCGGATCACACAGTGCCTTGTCAAATGAAAAGTTACCTATTTTGCAAGGAATTCTGAAACTCCTTGGATCGGGCAGCTTCTCATCTATGGGTCTCGTTACAATAACACTGCAGGTCTGAGTCAGTGTCACCGTGGCCAAGTATTGAAAGTTGAACTTACGGGACATCAAATCCTTCATCATCTTTGCATAAATAGGCATATCCTTTAAAGCATCAATCAATGGAATGTTTACCTGAATTTTCTTCAATATCTCCAAAACTTTCTTGTACTGCTCATCTTTTTTATACTTGGCCAATCTAAGTGGGAATGATGCTGGAGGTCGCTTCTTCCCTGTGATTTGATTTTTCTATTGTTCTGGCACTGCTTCCACTGTCGGCTCTGGTGCAACCTCCGTCTCTTTCATAAACTCCTCTTCTTTATTGGTGTTCTCTTGTGCCTACTGTACCGTCATCTTAGTTAGCCCTACTGAATTATCTAGGTCAACGGATACTACACTAGTGTCTCCGTCGGTTTGCTTTCACGGGCAATTTCTGCTCTATATCTAAGTCTATACCATTTCGGAGACTCACTACCATCAGCTACTTCAGGTCCAGCTCTTTTGATTTGATTTGGGTATTTGCAAGTAACGTCCCGTGGGAACGATTATTTAAGGCCATGGAAATCTGTCCTAGTTGGATATCAATATTATTTATCATTGACTCATGTGAGTCTACTTTGTCAGTCAGTTTTCTAGTAGATCCAATCATTTGTTGCATCATTCCCTCAAGTTTAGCAAATCCATCTTCATGTCTCATAGTATATTGTCGTAGAGGTTGTTGATAGGCCTACTGCTGATTTTGTTGGTTATAACCTTGTTGCTTTTGGTAAGGCACTATTTGGCCATATGGTCGCATAGCCCCATGATTATTGTTGTTTTTGTTCAGTTGCTGAGCTGGTCTATATTATTGATTCTATTGCCCCTAATTCTGACCACCTGGTCTCTATCCCCCGTAGTTGGCTACATAATTTATGTTCTCATGGTATTGTTGGTTATCACGTTCAGCACTCCATGAGCAGATATATGGTTGATTAATAAATGATGTACACAATCCTACATTAGTTGCATCAACTATGTGTACCTGCTGCTTCTGGCCCGATTCATCAACTTTTTTGGTGAGGATGCTCATTTGTATTAGTATAGTGGCCATATTTTTAGCTATGGAGTTAGCCGTGTCTTGAGCCACTGAGTGAACCACAAGAAAGATTGGAGCGTTTTTTGTTGTCTATCCTGAGTTTTGTGCCATCATGTCAAGTAGGATCTTGCTCTCTCTGAATGTTTTGCTAAAACATTCTCCACCTGCTGAAGCATCAATATTGGCTTTCAAACTATCTTCCAAACCCATGTAAAATCTCTACCCAAACACCTGCTCTAGAGTACCTTGATGTGGACACGTAACCAAAAGACCCTTGAATCTCTCCTACGTTTCTTGTAGCGTCTCATTTGGTTTCTGTTTGAAGCTCAATATCTCATAACTTTACAGAGCAGTCTTGTTGAGTGGATGAAATTTGTTCACAAATTGCTTGACTAATTCCTCCCAAGTAGTGATGGAGTTTATAGGGAGTGAATTACGCCAAGTCTGAGCTGCTCTTGTCACAAAGAATGGAAACAACAACAAACGTATTGCTTCCTGTGTAACCTTGTGTTGCCCGTGCATGGCATAGCTTAACAGGAAATTCTTTAGATGTTTCTGAGGATCTTCAACATATGACCTAGAGAATAGTCCCTTGTTCTGAAACAAATGTAGCATGTTATTTGTGATCTGGAAGGAATCTTCTTGTATCTGATGGACTACAATGACAGTCACTATTGTCAATGGTGGGTTGTGACCAATCATATAGTGTTGCTTCTAGCACAATAGGTACCACACCCTGATCGTTTTGGTCATTCACGTTATCTCAATTGTTTGGATGATCGTCTTCTATGTCTAGTTCAATTTGTTCGGTTGATTTATGTTGTTATTTGCCTTTCATGTTTGCATGATTCAAAGCCTTGAACACTTTCACAAGATCTGATAATGTTTCAAAAAATTCACCAGCTCTTGAGGAAAATCTAGGCATGCAGCTGTAACAAACACGACTACAAACGCTAGAATTTAAATGATCAATTTAAATTGAAGAAAATTGACTACACTAAGAATTTTTGCATTTCTTTAACTGCAATCAATAACACCGTCAATTCTCTGGCAACGATACCAAAATTTGATCATGCTAACTATGCGTTATAAAAAGGACAAAGCGATCTCTACAAATATATTACGGTTAACGAATCCGGAGTCGAATCCCACATGAATTAACCTATCAATCACAGCTATTAGACTCAAAGAAATTTATGTATTCAATCTTCAGGGATATTTGAGTAACAATTGATTATTTATTAACTAAATATTACGTAATAAAATACAATAATTATGAACTAGCTATAAGCGGTTTATAAGTAAGAATGTGAATGGTCTAAGGTTCTAATTTTTTCTTTTGTGAGAATGTTTTTCACTAAGTTTGCGATAAATTTGCCTAAGTCTTATCTATCAATCATGAACACTCTGACTATCGTAACTCTCTCCTGAGTAATTACAACAATATATTAGACATATTCTCCCAAATTATGCTAGTTGGCTTTAGTCATAGCCCACTTAGATCGCACCCAAGATTTCGTTATCCCTAATTCCACCTTTAAATCCTTCGTATTGATCCCTCATATACGTTAGGAGTGATATTTTTCAACAACTACCTAAATATACACTCTCTCTTGAGTAATACATATTAAATAGGTATAGCCGATTAAGGGCACTTCAATCAACATCAATCATAATATAGTTGAACAAATAAAAAAAATACTATGGCAAATATATATTAACATAACAAAAAATTCATCATCCAGGAGGTTCCACCAAAATCTCAGATTAAGAGTTTAGCTATGCATAATCGTCTTCACAATCATAACAATAGAATTCATCATCAATGATAAAAATAAGAGGAAGAAAGGTAAAAACTCTATGCCGAATCTTTCGCCTTGCTCTTGCTTGTTCTTGCCTTCAAAATCCCTTCAAAAACCTCAATACCTTCTTTTTGGTGAGCTAGACTTCTTATAGGTCAAGGAAAGTCGCCCCTGAACTAACGAATTTACCCCTGAAATAAAATTCCTCGGATGGATTAGCGCGGTCGTAGTTGGACCGCGGTTGGACCGCGCATAATGCCTTCCTTTCTGCTTCACGAGCGCGGCTGAGCGTGGCCGCAGTTGGCCCGCGCTCCTGAAGTTCAGTATGTCTTCCATTTTGTCCTTCTTCTTTTCTGTGCACTCACCTCCGATTGGCCTTCCTTGCTCCTAATTAACTCCAAACACTCTTTAGTGTCCTCATAGTCAGGAATTGCTCCTGCAAAGCACAAAGTTTATAATTAGGGCCATTTGTTGTCATTTAATATTTATATAATAATAAAGTATAGCTAAGTTGGAGCATAAATGGTAGTTAAACTACATAATTATAGCCTACTATCAACTTCAAATTTTAATAAAGCATAATCACTCTTTTTTCTAAACATATGTAAGTAATTTCATTAATTAATTTGGCAATTGAATTATCTATAAAACCAAGAAAATGAATCATGAAATAATAAAGAAAATGAGTTATACTCATCTGTTGTGAACAAAAGATCAAAAGCAGACAAGTAAATCTAACGAGGGTAAATGAGCTATGTTTCTCTCTAGGGCAGTAATATTCCCAGTTGAAAAATATTCTCAACTGAAACATTTCATGAATATAGATAAGAATAAATAAAGCAAAATTGATGATTAGTTGGAACACTAAAAGTACCAAATACATTTTCCCAAAGTAGTTTTGGCGTGGTGCTTAGAATTCTGAAAATAAATGTATATTCATTAACTGAAGGTAGCTAGAATTATGTCTACCTATTTATCCAGCTGTTTAATGTGGTACAGATTTATCTTTTGTTAGAAGGCACATTTACCTTTTAGTTCAAGAATAGCGTAGGAGTAAGACTCAAAGGAAGGTAAAATGGATGTTTAATCTTTCAGGGGAATTTAGGTAATTCAACTTTAATCGTAAGAGTTTCCTACTTTTAGTATAGTATGATCATATGATATGATGATATTGTACCTGTTTTGAAAATTAATTTTTTATGTTATGTTTTACCTTTCTATAATAGTTTTTCACCTATAATAGATGTCACACCTCCATTTTACGCACCCGCGGGAACGCGAGGGAGTTTTTCCAATTAAAGGACAATCGAGACGGGATTAATTTATTTAATTCAGAGTCGCCACTTGGAAAATAATGGTGTCCCAAGTCACCGGTTTAATCCCGAACCGAGGAAATTTATGACTCTGTAATACAGTCTGCGAAACTAGAAACCTGGATAAGGAATTCTGTTAACCCGGGAGAAGGTGTTAGGCACTCCCGGATTCCGTGGTTTTAGCACGGTCGCTCAATTGCAATTTTTGTTTCTATCTGATTATTTTATATATTTTAACTATGCGCTTTTAATGTTCCGCTTTTAATTTTAAGAAAAATTGCGACGTCACGAAAACACATTTCGAGTCACACCGCAACCAGTACGCCTGTGACTTTAATGTATTTCAGTTTAGCCGAGAGTAAGATTTGGGTCACATAAATGCGCACCCGTATTTAGGGAAGTGATTTATTTACAAATCGTGCCTAAAGAGTCTATTGTGTTGTTAACTTTGGGAAAGACCGTAAAATTTGCTAAACGGTCCTGCCAAATCTATGTTCTCATGACAGTTATTTGAAGGCCCCGCAATTTGGGTAGTCTTGTTTGGCGAGGCTCATCTCATTTTAAAGGACAATCCTAACGCAACTATAATTTCTACATGTTTCATCTCTAATCATAAATGAGAGTAAGACGAGTTACTTAAAGCTAGTTAACAAAAATGAAGGATTAACGTGACTTAACGTAATTTATTAATGACATGTTACCAATTATAATATTGGCCTAATTATTAATGATGCTGAAACTTCATTTTTAACGCAAAACAGTCTTCTGAATACAAGCTATATCCATTTATAGGCCCGCATGAAAAAACAGAATAATTCTTTTGTTGTTCGACTACAAATCAAATGAAGCTAATATTATTACTTCTAATTGTTCAAGGAGTTCTATAGTCTAACTATCCATTGTAAAGTTAATAACAGATTCTAACAGCTTCAAGCTATTCCAATTCGATTATTAAATTTCCAATTCAATCACAGTTCAATATGCTAAACTATCAAATACCATTTCCAAGCTATTTCAAATTTACAATTCATAGTTTAAGTTTATACAAATCATAACAAGGTTGCACAAACAATCGAAATACATTACGTAAATTTCCAGATTACATCTAAGCTTATAATCCAGTACAAGCTAAGTCAATATAACTTCCAGGAGCAGACAAACAGGATATCATCTTTCAACTTTGAAATTACATCAAGTCGTAGATTCGAAATGTGTACCTGGAAATTACAATGAGGATAAATCAGTGGCAGCAGCAGAAGACAACAATAACAACAGCAACAAGGCAGGACAGTAACAACAAGCCAGCCAACAGCAAACCTCAGCAGACCAGCAGTGACAAACCAAACAATCACACTACGCAACAACCAATAGACACCACAACCAGCAGTAGCCAAAATACAACCACAGCAACAAAAAACCAACCAGCAAACAAACCAACAGCAGTAACCAAACTCAACACCAACAGTGGCCCAAACACCACAACACTCAACAATAGCCAAGCACAATTAACAACAGTCTTGACAACAAACAGTACAACCACAAGAAACAGCAGTAACAGAAGAACAAGAAGCCACAGCAGGAGCACCCAGTAGGCAGTGAATACTACTGTATTCGTATGAGTCTAAGTGAATATTTATGCTGTGAATGTATATCCCAGTGTTCTTTCTCTAAGGTTTGTGTGTCCCTATCTAAAATCTGTCTATCCCTATTTATAACCAAAAATACCACCTAGGAACACCCAGATTATGCAGAACAGCCCCTTGCCCATCCTCCTTCTGTCCAACCCACTAAACCATGTCTAAGTATGGGGTTTTATAATTAAAAATTGGCAAGTGCAGGGCACTGGTGGGCTGCTCTGCTGTGACAGTAGATTCCACTGATTAGCCTCATGTGCAGGACACTAAATACTCTAAATGTTAAACCCTGATTTCCTAGTTAGCTAATTTGAATCATAATTTCAGTTTCAGATCAAACAGCCCTATTCAATCCAAGGGTGCTAATTACTGTATGGTATTTCAAATAACTCGACCTATGTAATTAGACGACGACATCTAATCAACTACAACACATAACAATGATAACAGATTAGTTGGCTAAACAATGATTCTGAAAATCTCGGCAAATGCCGGACATATGCGAAGTTAACTATTCGACGACGCTAATCGACGCGAGTTCGTATCCTATAACTAACATATTCAAATAAGCAATACAGAAAAGCAATTGACCAAACGAAGAGGTCTTGGAGAAGAAAGAAAACGGAATAGAGACGGCCAAAGAAAATTGAGAAGAATTCAATCAATCTAAGACTAAACAAATACAAAACGAATTGAATTAAACAGAAAGAAGAACATTACCTCAAAAAGAAATCGAAATCAAATAGACCCGGTTCCGACGGCTTCGAGTTTTTCACCTTTTGAAGTAAACGGACTTTAATTGAAGTGTTTTTCAAATGAAAAACACTCCAATTAAAGTCTATTGACTCCAACTACTTCAAAATCGAACAAAATCCCTAATTTTAGAATTCTAGGGTTCTTGGGGCTCGGATTTGGGGTTCGAACACTTCTCGCCGGATTCGAACCAAACCAAGCTTGGTTTGGTCACGAGGAAAGTCTGGATAATGGTTGGTACGAATTTGGAGTCCAACGGCGTTGGTTCGAGCTTAACTCGAATCTTCAAATGAAGATTCGAGAAACTCCGGATCGATTCGACGCAGATGGTGTGTAGGTTTGGATTGGGGATGTTGAGGCGATTGTATGGTGTAAAGTTGGTGGCCGGCGGCATTGTTGCCGCCGGGTTTTCAGGCGAAGGGAGAGGAGGCGGCGCTAGGATTTGTTGTTTGTGAAGGTTGAGAGAGAGAGAGACGAAGGGGGATGGGGGGGGTCTGAGGAATGGGAATGGGTTAGGGGTCTGGGGGGTTTTCTGGGTAATTAAATTAATGTTTTAATCTTGGCCGTTGGATGATGAGAATCCAACGGCCAGGATCAAACGATTGGGGCGATTGATGAGATCCGTCAGATCCACGCTGATTGACGGCTTGGATCTCTTTACTTAAAATGGAACGACGTCGTTTGATTACGTTACGGTCTGAGTATTCGAGAATGGATTGATTAATCTGGGCCGTTGGATAACAAAATCCAACGGTCCAGATCAACTGGGTCGTTTGGGATTGGGGCGGATTAACTGGGCCGGGTAGGGACGATTTGGGGCATTTTTGTTTGGGCCTTGTTGTGTTGAAATTGGGTTTTTCCTTATCTCTTCATTTCCTACAACTAGACTCTATATATATATATATATATATATATATATAATCAGATTAACTTGTAACACAATTAATTTTTACTAACATACATAATTAAATACCAAATCACACAATTGTACATTAAATGACACAAAGGCAATGAATACGTATTTTTGTAATTTTCTTTTCTTTAAAACTTAAACACGGTTCGGTTAATTCCTAAACGCACAATTGAACTCCGAAATGCGCGCACGCGACATATATTTTTGTATTTTCTATTAATTTTAAACAAATAAACACGCACAGATAAATAAAAATAACACAAAATCCACAAAAATCACACACAACACAAAAACTATTTTATTTTGAATTTTTTGGGAGTAATTCTCATGTAAGGCAAAAATCACGTGCTCACAGCTGCCCCTCTTTGCGCGGAAACATGAAGAGTTTTCGTGCAAAGATAAGTGAGCGGATACGAGCGATTTTTGCCCGTCTGAGCACTCCGTATGAAGCATTTTTTGAAAAGTTTGACCGAACCTTCGCTTCAGAAGATCTCCTACATATCCCTGGCTAAAAGGGAATCAGGTCAATGTAGTTCGGGAAGTTTTGGCAGCTGGGACTACCGTGACTGCTGTGATCTTGCTGTTACCGTTGTTGTTGCTGCTATTACTGGTTACCGATCTCCTCATTACATCGTGCTAAAATAAAACAAGAAACTAGGCTAGCCTACGGATCACATGATCCTATCTATCTTCAACTTGCTTTTGCCACCTTGCCTTTTTTGTTGGCTTGATTGTTCCTTCTGATGTTTCTTCTCTTCTGCCAATTGGTATTTCGGCCTATCTTGATTGCCGAACTCCGACCGTTGATCCCTTCCTTATGATCTTCGAACTATTCTTCTTCGAAGTCTGAATCTATCTTTCTGATCCTTGTTGCCTTCCTTCTGATTTTGAACTTGAATTCATGCTGGGGATTTCTGTTATACTCTACTGCTTTCCTCAAACAACTTCGAAAGTAAATTGCCACTCCATTCTTCAAGCGGGCTCCCTGACTTCAACTGCTACTTCAAAATAAAATCGCCGCTCCATTCTCCAGGCGGGCTCCCTGACTTCAACTATAAATTTAAAACTAAATCGCCACTCCATTCTCCAGGCGGGCTCCCTGACTTCACCTACAACTTCAAAATAAAATCGCCACTCCATTCTCCAGGCGGGCTCCCTGACTTCAACTACTACTTCAAAAATAAAATCGCCACTCCATTCTCCAGGCGGGCTCCCTGACTTCAACTACTACTTCACCCTGACTTCAACTACAACTTCAAAACTAAATCGCCACTCCATTCTTCAGGCGGGCTCCCTGACTTCAACTACAACTTCAAAACTAAATCGCCACTCCATTCTTCAGGCGGGCTCCCTGACTTCAACTACTCAAGACTAAATCGCCACTCCATTCTCCAGGCGGGCTCCCCGACTTCAACTATAACTTCAAAACTAAATCGCCACTCCATTCTTCAGGCGGGCTCCCTGACTTCAACATACTACTTCAAAAATAAAATCGCCACTCCATTCTCCGGGCGGGCTCCCTGACTTCAACTACTACTTCAAAAATAAAATCGCCACTCCATTCTCCAGGCGGGCTCCCTGACTTCAACTATAACTTCAAAACTAAATCGCCACTCCATTCTCCAGGCGGGCTCCCTGATTTCAACTATAACTTCAAAACTAAATCGCCACTCCATTCTCCGGGCGGGCTCCCTGACTTCAACTACAACTTCAAAAATAAAATCGCCACTCCATTCTCCAGGCGGGCTCCCTGACCTCACCTACAACTTCAAAATAAAATCGCCACTCCATTCTCCAGGCGGGCTCCCCTGACTTCAACTGCAACTTCAGAACTAAATCGCGACTCTATTCTTCAGGCGGGCTCCCCGACTTCAACTATAACTTTAAAACTAAATCGCCACTCCATTCTTCAGGCGGGTTCCCTGACTTCAACTATAACTTTGAAAATAAATCGCCACTCCATTCTCCAGGCGGGCTCCCTGCCTTCAACTGCTACTTCAAAATAAAATCGCCGCTCCATTCTCCAAGCGGGCTCCCTGACTTCAACTATAAATTTAAAACTAAATTGCCACTCCATTCTCCAGGCGGGCTCCCTGACTTCACCTACAACTTCAAAATAAAATCGCCACTCCATTCTTCAGGCGGGCACCCTGACTTCAACTGCAACTTCAGAACTAAATCGCGACTCTATTCTTCAGGCGGGCTCCCCGACTTCAACTATAACTTTAAAACTAAATCGCCACTCCATTCTTCAGGCGGGTTCCCTGACTTCAACTATAACTTTGAAAATAAATCGCCACTCCATTCTTCAGGCGGGCTCCCTGACTTCAACTACTACTTCAAAAATAAAATCGCCATTCCATTCTCCAGGCGGGCTCCCTGACTTCAACTATAACTTCAAAATAAAATCGCCTTCCCTTGTTTTCTGTACCATTTTCTTCTTCCTGCATCGCCTATTAGGCCACCTTTTCTTCTGAATTATCTTGTCTTGGAATTTCTTTCCTCCTGGGTCGTATTACTTTGGCCGCTGGGGATATCTTTGGGACTGTTTACTCACCTGCTGGGGATGATGCTGCTGAGGAAGTATTCTTTGTTTCCTTCACCCCTCATTCTCTCTCGGACTCGCCGGGGTTGAAATGTTATGGACCGGGGATTATCCTGGCGGGGGACCCCTTTTCCTCTTCCTTCTTCCCATACCTCCTCTGGGATTCACTCTTTTGCTTCCTTGAACAAATTATGGGATATAGTACTGCTGGGGGAATCTCGAAGCTATTGTTTCATTTTTCCGACAACTGCTGGGGATGATACCAGGCTCAAAGATCATCCCAACGTGTTGTCTGGCCTTTCTCCAAACTATTCTGCTCGGAGCTGGTATTTCCCGAAGTCTTGTGTTGCTTTCTACCCTTATCCATTGGGTCTTTGCTTTCAAGAAAATTTTCGCAACAAGAGAAAATTTTCTGCCCCAGTTTGATAAACTTCTGGATGGTATGCTTTTCCGCCAACGAACCCTCCTTTCCTGCTTTAAATCAAAGAAAAATTGTTAGTTTCAAAACGCAGTGAGTGGTCGTGCCACTCTTGTTGGGGCCATTTTTCTTTTCTCTTTCAGCTGCTTGGCCTCTCCCGAACTTTGAGGATGGCGTTGACGCTTGCTGGGGACGATGCGCTTTCCACGAACGGTTCCTCATCTTTCCCTTTCATTCCAATCTTTGGTTTGATCCGACTCTTTTAGCCGGTGATCGGTTGCGTGAAATCATCTTTCGGACGTGCCACATGTGTCCATCATACTTCGTAATTCCTGCGAACCTTCCGATCAACCTGTCGTTCCAATCTTACTATCGGAACGACTTCTGCCTTGTTGCCCCGTTCCACGCCTATTCGTTTTCATTATACTGCTTCGGGAGACTTGGTAGTAAGCGTTGAGAAATCAATTTTCGAGAAATGAAAGAAAAGAAAAGAATGCTGACCGCAAATGACAAAAGAAAAGGAAAACTTTTCTGAACTCAAAAATAGGAAAACTTATCTGAATGTGTGCCTGATCCAATGGTTATGCCGCGCCTTTGAGATTAAACTACCCGGTCTATTCATGTCAATCACTTTCTGATGCCGCGTTCTGCTAGAGGTAAACGGATGTCCAAACCTTGTTTCATGCAGACATCTTGTAACCATCTCGCCTTGTCACCTCATAGTGCCCTTCAAAGGGTTTTCACTAATGAAGTTCTCTCATTTCTCTCGATCTCCCGTCGCCTTAGGGTGCCCGTAAAGGTTTTCACCGTAAGACTCTCTCATTTTATTTCTCTCAGCTTTCCTCGCCTTAAGGTGCCCGCGAGGGTTTTCACCGTTAAGACTCTCTCATTTTATTTCTCTTAGCTTTCTTTCCAGGCTGGGGAGTCACCCACGAGATTCCCTCTAAAGCATTATCCCTTTTCGGCTTGTGCGTCCTGGATTCAATCGAGGGTCGGAGTGTCACTTTTGGCTTTCATTCGCACGACTTGGCATTTCTCAAATACTGATCGAGAGGTCTTTTTGGTTCTTAATGTGGTTTCTGCACGTGAGGCTAAAGAAAAGGGGTTCAACCTCAACGGTTAGCTCATTACAACTTTCGGAATCCGCACTATCTTTCAAACGAAACAATGACTTCTGCCCCAGTTTTGTTGCTTGGGGAACTTTTGAGTTTTATTTTATTATGACCGAGCCGTGTGGCGCCTACGTATCCTTCTTGAGGAATCAGGTCGAACGTAGTTCACTTTTTCTTGTGTTTTTTCTTTGTTTCTTTTTCTATTTTGCTACACATCTTCCTCGATGATTCCGAAAGAGGGTGTATGAAAGAATAATCAAGGCTCAAAGGGGAAAACAAAGGTTAAAGTGTTTGGGTAGTAGAAAAAACTGCCTCTGTCATTTCATTCTCCGAAAAATGCCAAATACACACAAACGAAACCAAACGTTGACAAATGCATTAAAGAATTACACATAATATCTCTTGACTGCATCGGAATTGATAGCCATATCGGTGCATCTTCCCTCAACATCAGTTAGACATAGAGCGCCGTTGGATAATACTCTAGTCACCACAAATGGTCCCTGCCAATTTGGAGCGAACTTGCCTTTCGCTTCGGCCTGATGTGGTAGAACTCTCCTCAGCACATGTTGTCCCACTTCAAATTTCCTGGGACGTACCTTCTTGTTATATGCTCTCGCCATTCTCTTTTGATACAATTGGCCGTGACATACCGCTGTCAATCTCTTTTCGTCGATCAAGCTCAATTGCTCTAATCGGGTTTTGACCCACTCGTCGTCATCAATCTCGGCTTCGGCGACAATTCGGAGGGATGGGATTTCAACTTCTGCTGGTATTACTGCTTCAGTCCCGTACACCAACAAGTAAGGAGTTGCACCTACCGAAGTCCGGACGGTAGTGCGATAACCCAACAGCGCAAATGGTAACTTTTCATGCCACTGCCTAGACCCTTCTACCATCTTCCTCAATATCTTCTTTATATTCTTGTTTGCTGCCTCAACCGCACCATTTGCTTTGGGACGATACGGTGTGGAATTTCGGTGTGTGATCCTGAACTGTTGGCAGACCTCCTTCATCAATCCACTGTTAAGATTTGCACCGTTATCTGTGATGATTATCTTTGGAATTCCAAACCTGCAGATGATGTGGGAATGTACGAAATCCACCACCGCCTTCTTGGTCACCGATTTGAATGTTTTGGCCTCCACCCACTTGGTAAAATAATCGATCGTTACCAGAATGAACCTATGTCCATTGGAAGCCGCAGGCTCTATAGGTCCAATAACATCCATGCCCCATGCAACAAACGGCCATGGTGCTGACATTGTATGCAATTCAGTTGGTGGAGAATGAATCAAGTCTCCGTGTATCTGACACTGATGGCATCTTCGCACGAAACTTATACAATCACGCTCCATCGTGAGCCAGTAATATCCCGCTCGAAGAATCTTCTTTGCCAATACGTATCCGCTCATGTGTGGTCCGCAAACTCCCGAGTGTATATCTGTCATCACTGTTGTGGCTTGACTTGCGTCTATACATCTCAACAATCCCAAATCCGGGGTTCTTTTGTACAACACCCCTCCACTAAGGAAAAATCCGTTCGCCAACCGCCGAATAGCTCGCTTTTGATCTCCAGTTGCTTGCTCTGGGTATACTCCTAACCCGAGGTATTCCTTGACATCATGAAACCATGGCTCACCATCCACCTCTTCCTCTATCACATTACAATAAGCATGTTGATTCCGGACCTGGATATGTAACGGATCGACACGAACCTTGTCCGGGTGATGTAGCATCGACGCTAAAGTAGCCAACGCGTCGGCAACCTCATTATGCATCCTTGGGATGTGCCTGAATTCTACCGATCGAAAGCGTTTGGTCAAATCATGCAAACACTGACGATATGGGATAAGCTTTAAATCTCTGGTTTCCCATTCTCCCTGAATCTGATGTACCAGAAGGTCCGAGTCCCCCAAGACCAAGACGTCCTGTACATCCATGTCCACCGCTAATCGCAACCCCAAGATACATGCCTCGTACTCAGCCATATTATTGGTACAATGAAAACGCAGTTGAGCGGTAACAGGATAATGATGTCCTGTTTCAGATATGAGCACAGCCCCTACTCCGACTCCTTTTGCGTTCGCCGCTCCGTCGAAGAAGAGCTTCCACCCTGGATCCTTGGTTAGTTCTAACCCCTCAATTTGCAATACTTCTTCGTCTGGAAAATATGTCCTCAAAGGTTCGTATTCGTCATCAACAGGATTTTCAGCTAAGTGATCGGCCAGGGCTTGAGCTTTCATAGCCGTCCTTGTCACGTATATGATGTCGAACTCCGTAAGTAATATTTGCCATTTTGCTAACCTCCCTGTAGGCATAGGTTTCTGGAAAATATACTTCAACGGATCCAAACGCGAAATGAGGTAAGTGGTGTAAGAAGACAAATAATGTTTCAACTTTTGGGCTACCCAAGTCAAAGCGCAACATGTCTTCTCTAGATGAGTGTACTTGACCTCGTGGACCGTGAATTTCTTACTGAGGTAGTAAATGGCCCGTTCCTTCCTGCCAGTAAGATCATGCTGCCCCAGTACGCAGCCGAACGACTTCTCCAAAACCGTCAGATAAACAATCAATGGTCTACCCGGTTCGGGCGGGACTAGTACGGGTGGGTTGGACAGATACCCTTTGATTTGGTCAAATGCTTCTTGACATTCTGTCGTCCATTCTATCGCCGCGTCTTTCTTCAACAGACGGAATATGGGTTCGCAGGTTGCTGTAAGCTGAGCAATAAACCTACTGATGTAATTTAGCCTTCCCAACAGACTCATTACCTCTGTTTTATTCTTTGGCGGGGGTAGCTCTTGAATGGACTTGATTTTGGATGGGTCCAACTCAATGCCCCGTCGGCTGACGATGAATCCTAGCAACTTTCCCGATGGAACTCCGAATGCGCATTTGGCCGGATTGAGCTTGATATCATATCTTCGAAGTCTTTGAAAGAACTTCCTGAGGTTGGCAACGTGGTCTTCTTGACGTCTAGATTTTATGATCACATCATCCACGTACACTTCAATTTCCTTGTGTATCATGTCATGGAATACCGTAGTCATCGCCCTCATGTATGTTGCCCCTGCATTCTTCAAACCGAACGGCATCACCCGGTAGCAATAAGTCCCCCACGGTGTGATAAAAGCCGTCTTTTCTGCGTCCTCTTCATCCATCAGGATCTGATGATATCCCGCATAACAGTCCACAAAAGATCCGATTTCACGTCCGGCGCAATTATCAATCAGGATATGGATATTGGGAAGTGGGAAATTATCCTTAGGACTCGCCTTGTTGAGATTGCGGTAGTCCACGCATACTCTGATTTTTCCGTCTTTCTTTGGCACCGGTACTACGTTAGCCAACCATTCAGGGTATCGAGTGACACGAATGACTTTCGCCTGCAACTGCTTGGTTACTTCCTCTTTGATCTTTACACTCATCTCCGTCTTGAATTTCCGCAGTTTTTGCTTAACGGGAGGATATGCCGGATCGGTGGGTAATTTATGAACCACTAGATCAGTGCTGAGTCCTGGCATGTCGTCGTACGACCATGCGAAAATGTCTTTAAACTCCATGAGTGTTTTGATCAACTCTTCTCTCAGGTTGGGTTCAATATGGACACTTATTCGGGTTTCTTTGACGTCATCCGCATTCCCCAGATTAACGGCCTCGGTATCATTTAAATTTGGTTTGGGTTTTTCCTCGAAGTGACTTAATTCTTCACCGATTTCTTCTACGGCTTCATCATCGCCGTACTCTGACTCACTCTCGTCACTTCTTATTTCATGCGTTATTATTTCCACACCCGATTGACTTTCTAGACTGGGTTGATTAATCTTTAAGCACGCCATATCATTAAGATCAGTTGAAAGAAGGCTGTTCGGAAAAGTAAAAAGAAGGAAAAATAAACAAAATTAGACACGAAGGGAACCAAATTTTCATTAATGAGAATAGTACAAACAAACTTGCAAACTTAAATCAAAATGAACTAAAACAACTGGATTTTACTCCGGGGACAACCCCCAACACAGAATTTCGAAAGAAAACAATCCAAAACAAACTACCAAGACTCCTTCCGGACAGGGAGAGGAGTAGCCTTCCAATTATTCAGTTTTGCCTTTGGTCCCACAAACTGTATCTCGGCATGGCTGGATCCTTCACCATCCTCGAGCATGCATACATCCGCAAATAGATCCTCGAACTTTCTTAAGAACTCTTCGTCTGGCCTAACCATAGGACTGGGGACCTTTGTCGTCGGATGTCCTCTTACTCCGGACCTGACAAAAGATTGGGAAAGGCGTGGGACCGGCTTCGGGAGCACCCATGTCTTCTGCTTATTCTTCTTGGCTTGCTGGATGTCCTTTGATGTTGGCTTGAATCCCAAGCCGAAGGTTCCTACGTTTTCGACCACGGATACCGGTTGTATGATTCCTTGCAGAGATGCACCTAGACCTTTGCCGGGTATGAAACCATGTCTCAACATTTCATGCGCCACCATGACGTCTGCAGTAATTATTTTGTCATTGGGAATGCATTCCCCTTCTGGAACTCGGTTGGCGGATACCACATCGCAGATCTGGTACACCCACGGCCCAACATCTTCTTCTGTCTCGACGAAGGGGACGATGGTGCCTGGTTGTAGATCATTCTCTCCATGGACGACGATCTCCTGTTGGTCCCACTCAAACTTGACGAGTTGGTGTAAGCTGGATGGAACTGCTCTTGCGGCATGGATCCATGGTCGCCCTATCAGGGAGGTTATATGACACCACCATGTCCAGCACCTGGAATTCCATGGTGAACTCCACCGGCCCAATCGTCAAGATTAACACTATGTCCCCAACCGATGCCTTGCCTCCTCCATCAAACCCTCGAACACATATGCTGTTCTTGCGTATCCTGCCGATGTCCACTTTCAACTTGTCCAGCGTAGAGAGAGGACAAATGTTAGCACTGGACCCATTGTCGACAAGGACTTTGGTAACCACCGACTCCTCACACTTTACCGTAAGATATAAAGCCTTGTTGTGCTCGGTGCCTTCCTCGGGCAATTCATCATCGGTGAAGGTGATCCGATTCGCTTCGAAGATCCTATTGGTGATCTTCTCCAAATGACTCACCGAGATTTTATCCGGTACATGTGCCTCATTCAGGACTTTCATCAAAGCTTGCCGATGTTCTTCAGGAATGTATCAGCAAGGATAGCAATGATATTTGCGCCGGAGTCTTCTTCAATTGCTCTAAGACGGAGTAGTCATGCAGCTTCATCTTTTTCAAGAATTCTTCTGCCTCTTCATCAGTTACCGGCTTTTTCAATGCCGCCGGAGTGATCTTCCTCAATTCCGCAGGGGCAAAACATCTCCCCGAGCGGGTCAAACCTTGCGCTTCGCAAACTTCCTCTTTCACTTCCTTTCCTTTGTAAGTTGTTGTAATCCGAGCATAATTCCATGGAATAGCCCGGCTATCAGTTATTGGCAACTGTGTTGCTGGCTTGATGATGAAAGGATCCATTCGAACGCCTGCTACCGTCAAGACGGGTTCGATTGCTGCCCCTGGTACAACTATCTTTGCTTCCCCCGGCCTCACCGGTACTTCGTTCACACTTCCTTTTTCCGCTTCTGACCCTCCTGGTACGTCCTTCTTGCAAATGGATGGCTCATCAAAGCTCGGCCCCTTTCTCATTCCTACCCCGCCAGATTTGATCATCATTACCGTCTGAGAGGCTTTCTCCTTTCCTTCTTCCACCCGTACCAACTCGATCATGTTGGTCTCATGATGAGTTGGAAGTGGGTTCTGGTTGATGTTGGGCTCTGTTGGAGTCTGGACCTCAATCCTGCGAGTGTCGATGAGCTCTTGGATGGCCGTTTTCAACCTCCAACATTTTTCCGTATCGTGTCCCGGACATCCCGAGCAGTAGGCACAATTTACTGAATGGTCCAGGTTCTTTGGAAGAGGGTTTGGTAGCTTAGCCTCAACCGGATTTAGCAACCCTACTTGCTTCAACCGGTGGAACAGACTGGTGTAAGATTCCCCCAAGGGAGTGAAAGCCTTTGGCCTTGGCGCCCTGTCGCCCTCGAATGCCTGGTTCGGACGAAAACTCGCGCCCGAGGGGTTTCTGTAAGCTCTTGGGGGTGGATGATTGTTCTGCGGGTTTGGTGCACGCCACGGTGCATGGACGGGGGGTGCAGAATAGGACTGTGCGTGGTGGACAGTAAAATGGGGATCAGGTGCGGGATAGTAATGTTGCGGGTGGTTATATGGATGGTGGAAGTAATTTTGGTGGTGAGGCTGGGGCGGGCTATATTGGGGTGCAGGGCCTCTGTTTCTGAACCATGTCCCGGACTCGACCGCCGCGACTTCCTCTTTCCTCTTTTTCCCAAGTACTCCTCCAGTGCACTTTGGATAGCCTGAGTAGTGGCTTTCAATGCTGAGTAGCTCATGATCTTGTTGGCCTTCAAACCTTCCTCGATCATACCCCCCATTTTTATCACCTCGGTGAATGATTTGCCTACGGACGTTACCAGATGTCCGAAATAGGTTGGCTCTAATGTCTGCAAGAAGTAATCCACCATCTCGCTCTCCCTCATCGGCGGATCTACCTTGGCTGCCTGTTCCCTCCAGCGGAAACCAAACTCCCTGAAACTTTCAGCGGGTTTCTTCTCTAATTTTAGCAATGACAAGCGGTCGGGGATTATTTCAAGATTGTATTGGAACTGGCTGATAAAAGCTTGAGCCAAATCATCCCACGTAAACCATCTACTGGGGTCCTGTCTAGTGTACCACTCCAGCGCAGATCCTCCCAGACTCTGACCGAAGTAAGCTATCAGAATCTCGTCCCGTCCTCCGGCTCCTCGCATTTTACTACAAAACCCTCGGAGGTGGGCTACAGGATCACCGTGCCCTTCGTATAGGTCAAACTTGGGCATTTTGAACCCGGCCGGTAATTGGACGTCGGGGAACGGGCACGGATCCTTGTAAGCGACACTGACCTGGTTACCCAAACCGTGCATGTTCCTGAAGGACTGCTCCAGGCTTTTAACTTTTCTGATAACTTCCTCATGTTTTGAACTTTGGAAGTACTTTTCCGGTTCTGCCGGATTATCCCAGTGAGGGGTATGTGATTGCGGTTCGGGAGCCCTAAAAGTAGGCTCTGGAGGATAGTAAGAGTTGTCATGGATCTGAACATGCGGCTCGCTGGCCGGCCTTTGCAGAGGAGCAGGTGGAGGTGCCACAAAATCAGGGGTGGCTGGAGGAGGATTTGGTTTGGCTGGTAGAATGTGGGTGGCATATGGGTTTTCCCCCTGAAAGTATGGATAGATCGGGGCGCTTGTCGAAGGATCGATGGGCGGATGTTCCGGAGCCGAGGCGAGAGTAGGGCGGTTTGGTGAAGACTGTTCCCTGGCCCAGGCCAGGTGCATCTCTGTTATCTGTTGTTTTAACCGGTCTACCTCTTCTTTCATGATTTGTAACTCTGATTTTTCTTCCTCGAGACTCTTACCAGAACTAGACATGCTTACTGTAATCGGTCCTTTGGATCTAGTACGGTAATGATGGCTGGCCAGTATATTCTGTCAAACCAACTGCTAAACTTTCTCTGGCATATGCAACAAACTTGTTAGTTCACCGAGTTTGACGGATATGTTATAGCACGTTGGATGCAATGCACCTAACCAAATAACCCTTTCTACATGTACTCTTAACATGCGTCATTCCGGCCTTTTTTCTTTTTCTTTTCTTCTTTTTTTTCTCTCTTTCGACTATCTTTGCAAGCCTTATTGTTATTTAACCTTTGGATTCTTTTTCTTTCTTTTTAGTGGTGGTCGAATCTTTATGCGGATTGCCTACGTATCACGTCCCCGCGTGAATCAGACCGAGCGTAGTTCTGGTAACAAGATTGTGGCAAAATTCAGTAACTTTTATATCAAATAAAACCGTGCAGTTACAAAACACGTCTTACAACAATCAGCCAAATAAAAGAAATGCTTGACTTGGGAAAGTAAAGATAAAAATGCCAACTAGCTTGACCCAACATTTCAAAAAATACATTTTCAATCAAAAATCTAATGCTCTAAGATTCCTGGGGGCCCGCGAGGCATCATTCGGCCTTGCCGCGGGCCTTGGTGTGAGGTCCTTGTGTAGTCCCCTTAATTCTCTCATGATCTGATGCACATAGCCCATAATTGAAGCAAAAAGGTCGGTGCGGGGCATTTGTTCACAAGCCAGGCACTTCATGGTGACATAGTGCCCGATTTCTCCAATTCTGTCCTTGATCATGTCCCTTTCTCCGAGTAGCCGCTCTATCTGCTGGTTTTTCGCCCCCAATCTTTGAGCGTTGTTGGTGACTTGGTCTAGGAGCCTGTCTATTTGTTCTTGCAGTCGGGCCATCAAATTGTGGCAACGGTCGAGGTCTGTTCTAGCATCTCGGGCTTGCTTGAAAACCCGCTCCCTGAGGATAACATTTGCCTCCCTTAGACTAGTGATGGTCTCAGTGTAATCTTCTTCCACCCGTTGTAGGTGAAGTGCACGTTGATGTGCCTCCTTTTTCCAGCTAGCACGGATCCTCATTGTTTGGGCTTTTGACTCTTCCAATTCTCTTTGTACATCGGCAACTTGGCTTCTCAAACCCTTTATCAATTTTTCGTCCGCTCGACTCCTCAACTGTCTGTCAGCATCCCTTTTCATTTGCTGGATTTGAGCTCTCAGAAAGTCATTTTCTTGTGCCAACTTCTTTTTATCTCCTTCGTTGGCGGCGGCTTGCACATCCATTTCAAATTGGAGTTCTTGGGCCCGTTGCTCTATCCTGCTGATCTTTGTTCTATAAGCTTCTTCTCTGGCCAACCAGTCCCATTGTTCTTGTGACGCTCCGGCAAACTCCTTGAGGTGAGGCCTTTTTGTGGGCCTTTGATGCTCCAGATCTCTACTATACCATGCAGGGTATTCCGACGATACTTCACCCCGGGCTCGATCTCGCACCCGAGTGTCTTTCTTCAATGTCTGACATTCACTCCAAATCTTTCGGACCAACGCTTCGGGGAACTGTCCTCCGGGTCCAATTTCGACCACATGTGGGCTGAGGTCTTCTTCTTTTGGGATTATTTGGCATCGTCCCAACTGTCTCAATACTCGACCTGGTGCGTAGGGCTGGATGTTGTTGAGGCCCATTAGCAATAAATATGATTCCGTGGCTGATGCATATATGACTTCTTCCACGGGTAGCCAACCAAACGTCCATTCTATCCTGCTGGCTGTAATCAAACGCAAAAATCGTATCCATCCGCTAATCCCCTCTGGCAAATCATGTCCCTCGACCCTCGTAGGAAATTCTTCTATGCAGGTTTTCTTCGATGAACCATACCTCATAAACTGCGGATGACGACATAAGTGATCGATTATCCACATTTGGAGCAATACATTGCAAGCTTCAAAGAAGGTCCCTCCAGCTTTGCAGATAGTGAGTGCACGAGAGATATCCGATATTATCATGGGAGCCAAAGTACTGTTGTTCTGTTTCATCAAAGTGCTGACGACCCCTGCCACTTGTATGTTGATATTCCCGTCTTTTCTAGGAAATATCAACGAACCCAGGAAAGCTATCATGAAGGCGATGCGTCTATGCTCTTCCCATTTTAACCGGTTGTCTCCGCTGCAGATTTTGCCTTTGTGTTTGTTGAAGCCCCCATAATGACCATATTTGTCATATAGAAATGCTAAAGTGCAGAACCCTTCTGATAAGTCTGGGTTGTGTACAGTTCTGCGGATTTTCACCGTATCCAAAAACCTATGTACTGTCACTACCCTTGGTGCAATGAGATATTGTTCCCTCATAGGGACTTTTGGTCTTCCGACATATCCGGCTAATTCTTCCAATGTTGGTGTGAGTTCAAAGTCTGAAAAGTGGAACACATTGTGTGCCGGATCCCAGAATGAAATCAAGGCTCGTATGATGTCTCCTCTCGAGGGAATATTTAGTAGCCCCACTAGATCTCCCAGGTACAGCCTAACTGCGTCTTGTCCTTGCTCGCCCAAGTCGCTCCACCACCTATGCAAACTTAAGGGGACCTTGTTTATGATAGCTTCGGTTGTATTCTGGACTCGTGCTCATTCTGCACATTTATTAAGGTAATTTTTAGATGAAAGTGAAATCTTTATTTGCCCCAAAACTATCTTTTTCTAAAAACGAACGGGCCACAGGAATTGACTGGTCAAAAAGGTGGTTGTTAAGGCAAAATCAAATATCTTGGCGTCCGTCATTAAAACTTATTTTGAAATATATGGGAGTTGGACCCGTTAAAGGTTGCCTACGTATCTCACACTCGGTGAGAATCAAACTCGCGTAGTTCGGTCCGTCAAAACAACTATTTTTCTTTTATTGACTGTCAAAGAAAACACATTTTGTCAAGAAACCATTTTGTTGGCAAAGTCAACCTTCTGTCGTCTTTTATCGGCAAACTAAATTTATTGACTTGTTAGTAAAACACATTTTTGTATTTTCTGAAAAAAGTATTTACTTCCCCATACTATTTCCTTTCGTGTTTTTTTTCGTTTTTCTTTAATATTTAAAAGAACCCGGTCAGCAGCCAATAATAATCTAGAACGAATAAATGCAACATATAACATGCTCGGTCTTTGATTTTCCGGGTCACCTGTCCTAGACGGACCCAACCCCTGTGTTGAGTTCCCTAAGTCAGATATGATGCAAATAAACGTCCTAAATCTAGGCTTAATATCCTGATGTTTTCAATGGTACTAGACCGTGTACCCGAGCAGACGACTCGGATTTGAGGAGGGAGCTACGTACCGGGGACCCGCGGGATCGTCCGGCTTTGTAACTTATCCTGCCTCTTTTCTTATTTTGGTATTGACACTAACGGAAAGGGGAGTCTCAACCAGTAAGCACATCCCCGGGGGTAAGAAGAGACGGGTTTTCGGCACAGTTTTATATACAGTTCACGCAATATCAAAGCGGTAAACATATAGCAGTTGGTATATACAGTGCAACTAATATCAAAGCGGTAGACATGTAGCACATTAATCAAACATGTAATAAAATCAGATATAGGCAAAACAACAATTTAAATGAGCTCGAATTCTTAGACCCTGAACCGAAGTTCCGGGTGAAATCCCCAGCAGAGTCGCCAGAGCTGTCACACCTCCATTTTACGCATCCGCGGGAACGCGAGGGAGTTTTTCCAATTAAAGGACAATCGAGACGGGATTAATTTATTTAATTCAGAGTCGCCACTTGGAAAATAATGGTGTACCAAGTCACCGGTTTAATCCCGAACCGAGGAAATTTATGACTCTATAATACAGTCTGCGAAACTAGAAACCTGGATAAGGAATTCCGTTAACCCGGGAGAAGGTGTTAGGCACTCCCGGATTCCGTGGTTTTAGCACGGTCGCTCAATTGCAATTTTTGTTTCTATCTGATTCTTTTATATATTTTAACTATGCGCTTTTAATGTTCCGCTTTCAATTTTAAGAAAAATTGCGACGTCACGAAAACACATTTCGAGTCACACCGCAACCAGTACGCCTGTGACTTTAATGTATTTCAGTTTCGCCGAGAGTAAGATTTGGGTCACATAAATGCGCACCCGTATTTAGGGAAGTGATTTATTTACAAATCGTGCCTAAAGAGTCTATTGTGTTGTTAACTTTGGGAAAGACCGTAAAATTTGCTAAACGGTCCTGCCAAATCTATGTTCTCATGACAGTTATTTGAAGGCCCCGCAATTTGGGTAGTCTTGTTTGGCGAGGCTCATCTCATTTTAAAGGACAATCCTAACGCAACTATAATTTCTACATGTTTCATCTCTAATCATAAATGAGAGTAAGACGAGTTACTTAAAGCTAGTTAACAAAAATGAAGGATTAACGTGACTTAACGTAATTTATTAATGACATGTTACCAATTATAATATTGGCCTAATTATTAATGATGCTGAAACTTCATTTTTAACGCAAAACATTCTTCTGAATACAAGCTATATCCATTTATAGGCCCGCATGAAAAAACAGAATAATTCTTTTGTTGTTCGACTACAAATCAAATGAAGCTAATATTATTACTTCTAATTGTTCAAGGAGTTCTATAGTCTAACTATCCATTGTAAAGTTAATAACAGATTCTAACAGCTTCAAGCTATTCCAATTCGATTATTAAATTTCCAATTCAATCACAGTTCAATATGCTAAACTATCAAATACCATTTCCAAGCTATTTCAAATTTACAATTCATAGTTTAAGTTTATACAAATCATAACAAGGTTGCACAAACAATCGAAATACATTACGTAAATTTCCAGATTACATCTAAGCTTATAATCCAGTACAAGCTAAGTCAATATAACTTCCAGGAGCAGACAAACAGGATATCATCTTTCAACTTTGAAATTACATCAAGTCGTAGATTCGAAATGTGTACCTGGAAATTACAATGAGGATAAATCAGTGGCAGCAGCAGAAGACAACAATAACAACAGCAACAAGGCAGGACAGTAACAACAAGCCAGCCAACAGCAAACCTCAGCAGACCAGCAGTGACAAACCAAACAATCACACTACGCAACAACCAATAGACACCACAACCAGCAGTAGCCAAAATACAACCACAGCAACAAAAAACCAACCAGCAAACAAACCAACAGCAGTAACCAAACTCAACACCAACAGTGGCCCAAACACCACAACACTCAACAATAGCCAAGCACAATTAACAACAGTCTTGACAACAAACAGTACAACCACAAGAAACAGCAGTAACAGAAGAACAAGAAGCCACAGCAGGAGCACCCAGTAGGCAGTGAATACTACTGTATTCGTATGAGTCTAAGTGAATATTTATGCTGTGAATGTATATCCCAGTGTTCTTTCTCTAAGGTTTGTGTGTCCCTATCTAAAATCTGTCTATCCCTATTTATAACCAAAAATACCACCTAGGAACACCCAGGTTATGCAGAACAGCCCCTTGCCCATCCTCCTTCTGTCCAACCCACTAAACCATGTCTAAGTATGGGGTTTTATAATTAAAAATTGGCAAGTGCAGGGCACTGGTGGGCTGCTCTGCTGTGACAGTAGATTCCACTGATTAGCCTCATGTGCAGGACACTAAATACTCTAAATGTTAAACCCTGATTTCCTAGTTAGCTAATTTGAATCATAATTTCAGTTTCAGATCAAACAGCCCTATTCAATCCAAGGGTGCTAATTACTGTATGGTATTTCAAATAACTCGACCTATGTAATTAGACGACGACATCTAATCAACTACAACACATAACAATGATAACAGATTAGTTGGCTAAACAATGATTCTGAGAATCTCGGCAAATGCCAGACATATGCGAAGTTAACTATTCGACGACGCTAATCGACGCGAGTTCGTATCCTATAACTAACATATTCAAATAAGCAATACAGAAAAACAATTGACCAAACGAAGAGGTCTTGGAGAAGAAAGAAAACGGAATAGAGACGGCCAAAGAAAATTGAGAAGAATTCAATCAATCTAAGACTAAACAAATACAAAACGAATTGAATTAAACAGAAAGAAGAACATTACCTCAAAAAGAAATCGAAATCAAATAGACCCGGTTCCGACGGCTTCGAGTTTTTCACCTTTTGAAGTAAACGGACTTTAATTGAAGTGTTTTTCAAATGAAAAACACTCCAATTAAAGTCTATTGACTCCAACTACTTCAAAATCGAACAAAATCCCTAATTTTAGAATTCTAGGGTTCTTGGGGCTCGGATTTGGGGTTCGAACACTTCTCGCCGGATTCGAACCAAACCAAGCTTGGTTTGGTCACGAGGAAAGTCTGGATAATGGTTGGTACGAATTTGGAGTCCAACGGCGTTGGTTCGAGCTTAACTCGAATCTTCAAATGAAGATTCGAGAAACTCCGGATCGATTCGACGCAGATGGTGTGTAGGTTTGGATTGGGGATGTTGAGGCGATTGTATGGTGTAAAGTTGGTGGCCGGCGGCGTTGTTGCCACCGGGTTTTCAGGCGAAGGGAGAGGAGGCGGCGCTAGGGTTTGTTGTTTGTGAAGGTTGAGAGAGAGAGAGACGAAGGGGGATGGGGGGTCTGAGGAATGGGAATGGGTTAGGGGTCTGGGGGGTTTTCTGGGTAATTAAATTAATGTTTTAATCTTGGCCGTTGGATGATGAGAATCCAACGGCCAGGATCAAACGATTGGGGCGATTGATGAGATCCGTCAGATCCACGCTGATTGACGGCTTGGATCTCTTTACTTAAAATGGAACGACGTCGTTTGATTACGTTACGGTCTGAGTATTCGAGAATGGATTGATTAATCTGGGCCGTTGGATAACAAAATCCAACGGTCCAGATCAACTGGATCGTTTGGGATTGGGGCGGATTAACTGGGCCGGGTAGGGACGATTTGGGGCATTTTTGTTTGGGCCTTGTTGTGTTGAAATTGGGTTTTTCCTTATCTCTTCATTTCCTACAACTAGACTCTATATATATATATATATATATATATATATATATATATATATATATATATATATATATATATATATATATATATATATATATATATAATCAGATTAACTTGTAACACAATTAATTTTTACTAACATACATAATTAAATACCAAATCACACAATTGTACATTAAATGACACAAAGGCAATGAATACGTATTTTTGTAATTTTCTTTTCTTTAAAACTTAAACACGGTTCGGTTAATTCCTAAACGCACAATTGAACTCCGAAATGCGCGCACGCGACATATATTTTTGTATTTTCTATTAATTTTAAACAAATAAACACGCACAGATAAATAAAAATAACACAAAATCCAAAACAAATAAACACGCACAGATAAATAAAAATCACGTGCTCACAATAGCTATATCCATATTTATAGCGCAGTACACTCTTTGTAAAATTACACTTCTATAACAGTCATGCTAAATCTAGGAATACTAATAAGTCTAAAGATACTAATTTGACCAAATATTTTAAAACTTTAATGCACTTTTACATTAGTATATACTTTCATAACTAAAGATTTTATTTAATTCTATTAAACTATAAGCTTGTATATTTGTATTGTTAAATTTTTGTTTAAGATGAAATAGTCTTAAAATGAGAGTGAATGGGATATGAGATTTGGACATGGATTTGGTCAAATGATCGATCGATTGATTAATTTTTTGGATCAAATTTATTTGTTAATAGTGAATATTAGCGTGATATAATCCGTGTTTGTAACGAGTATTTTCCAGTCCGTGTATTATGTTGTACCAACAAGAAACAAGTTGCCTAGTGCACCTCACACCATGGACAAGTGCTCCTCCCACCAAGCAAGTGTTCATTCCACCATATAAGTGCTTCCTCCATGATAGCATAGTGTTTGTTACACCATGGAGGGGGCGGATTTCTCTCAAATGACTGTTATAAATAGAGCAGAAGTTGGAGAGAAAGAAAATACACCGGAAAAATTAGTTGAGATATACTCTGTATACACTCGATATACTCTCAATATACACTTTGTATAACTCAATATACTTTCAATCAGTATATACTAGAAAAACAAATTGCAATCTAATATTCTCTTTAGTAAGAATTCAACATCGGCTATACGTTGCATTCCTTCCTCTCAGAATTTTCATTCGACTTCTGAGTCGTCCTCCATTATTCTGCATTGTTTTTAACTATAAAAAAGCATCCATAAGTGTGATTTGTTACCGAACTTTGTGTTCGCCGAAACACTGGAGTTTGAAGTACCGCTACACCAGTGTATAATTCGTTCTATCCTAGGAGCAAATAATCCATAACCTTGGGTACTAGGAGGGGATTGAATTTCTTAAGAAAACACTGTGAATTCAGTGGGCTCAAATTAACTATTGCTTTATTTATATTTACGTTTTATACGCTAATATTTTTATTTTCCAGAATTGTTATTTACAAATACAGGATAATAACCAAGGACCCTACATGTATTTCATTGCACAAAAGGATCATTCTTGCATAATGTCTAACATTTAAAGATTCATACATATAATCTTTTTCATTGGATAGAGTTTTCATCTTGCATAATGCTAAGATTTAATGATTTGCACATATCTTTTTTAGACTTCTAAATTTTGAGCAAACTTCATTTGTAGCTATCCGGAAAAAACTAATGATAATAGCCAACCTGAAAATAAAACATACAATTAACAACCCAAAACTAATTAAAAAGACTAGCCCAAGACCAGTGCCACTCAAAACCCTAATTTGGATCCGAGATCCATGTATTTCTGGAACTTCCTCAGGTCTACGCTGACGCTCATCGGGAGTTTTCTAGATTAATAGAAGGGGGACGGGAGACATACTTCTAAAGGTGTCATCTTCTGTTGTGTTGGTGGATCTCTCCATATTTGATATGGACAAAACAATATTAAGGTCCAAAAATCAAACAACGCTGAAATGAGGATAAGTTTATTAAACAACATATAAGTATATTAAACAACACAAAATAACAATTAAAAGAATTTTTTTTAAAAGGGAAACGCATATATTGCTACAAAAGCACAAAAATTCCACTTGCCCGCTTGTTTATGGATGATATGGGGTGGACACCTTGTGCCGCACCTCATACTTATCCAACAACTTTGCAAAGGCTCAATTACAAAACTAAGTGCCTCAGTCACTGATTATTTCCCTTGGGTGCAAAATCGGGTGAATACGTTTTTTCTCAAAAAACCAATTACCCCTTTTGTATCATTAGTAGGGAGTACCGCAGCTTCCACCCATTCGGACACGTAGTCTACAAAAACGAGTATGTACTTGTTTCCATATGAGCTGACGAAAGACCCCATGAAGTCGATCCCCCATACATCAAACACTTTCACCTCATGAATTGGGTTCATGGGCATCTCATGTCTGAGGGAAATATTTTCGGTTCATTGGCATTCATCACATCCCTTTATCCATAGATGTGCATATTTGAATAGTGTTGGCCAGTAGAAGCCCGAATCCAAAACTTTCACACTGACGCATGACATGCCTACAAAATAGAATACTAGTCTGTTCGGGGATACATATCCGGAACATGTTATCAATACAAATACTAAACAGATACGGGTCATCCTAATAATACATTCGACAATCACAAAAGAACTTTTTCTTTTGAATAGATGAAAGGTCATAAGTTATGATACTGCTAGCCATGTAGTTTGCAATGTCCGCATACCATGGGACTTCCTCGAGACTCATGGCTAGAAGTTGTTCATCTGGAAAAGTTTCCAAAATTTCTTCTACCTCAACCTTCTTTTAAGCTCCTTCTAGCCTAGATAAGTGATCAGTTACTTGGTTCTCTATTCCCTTTCGGTCACGGATCTCTAAATCAAATTCTTGCAATAGCAGCACTCATCGAATCAGGTGCGGTTTTGACTTCTTCTTCTCAATTAACTACCTGAGAGCATCATGGTCAGTCTAAACAATTACCTTCGAGCCTATCGGGTATGACTTAAACTTGTCAAATGCGAACATCACTGCCAGCATCTCCTTCTCATTCACGGTGTAATTTATATAGGCTACACTCAGTGTTCTACTTGCATAGTATACTGGATGCATGATCTTATCTTTTTACTTCCCGAGAACCGCTACCGCAACATAGTCACTCGCGTCACACATTAGCTCAAATGGTTGTTGCCATTCGGGCACAACTATGATAGGTATTGTTACCAATCTCTTCTTTAATTTCTCAAAATTTACCATGAAGTCATTAGTAAACACAAAAGGGTGATCTTTTTCAAGCAATTTACACAAGGGGTTAGCAATTTTAGAAACATTGTTCATAAATATCCTATATAAATCGGCGTGCCCAGGAAAACTTTTGATTCATTTCACAGATATGGGAGGTGGAATCTTTTCTATCACATCAACATTTGCACGATCCACCTTAATACCTTTACTTGACACTAGGTGCCCCAAGACTATACCTTCTGATACCATGAAGTGCACTTTTCCCAGTTGAGTACCAAATTAGTCTCGATACATCTTTTCAATATCCTTCTCAAGTTCACAAGAAAATCATCGAATGAGTTCTCCACCACTAAGAAGTCATCCATGAAAACCTCCATTATCTCCACTGCCATATCTATGAAGATGGCCATTATACATCTTGGAATGTGGCAGGTGCGTTGCTAGGCCAAACTGCATTCGCCGAAAAGCATAGATTCCATAAAGGCAGGTGAACGATATTATCTATCTGTCCTACGGGCAAAACAAAAATTTAATTATACCCCGAGTACCCATCCAGAAACCTTGGCCTTCAAGAGCAAGTACCGATACTGCCAAGTCTTCACCATTAGCTTCATCTAAGTTCATGAGACAAGCTGCTAGAAGGTCTTTAATGTTCAAAGCCTCATCTTTCTCCTTCAAGACTACATCCACCGCATCCATTAGAGAGCAATTAGCAAATTCACTTGGTCTCCTCATAGATTTCTGCACGTTGAATGTTATCTCTTCATCATTTAATCTCATCTTGAGCTCTCCAGTTTCACAATCAATTAAAGCTCTCCTAGCGGCCAAGAATGGCCTTCCCATAATTATGGAAATTTCCTCGTCAACCTGAAAGTTAAGGATGACAAAATCTTTTGGAACACAATCTTTCCAACATCTACCAATACATAATCTAAAACCCTGGAGGGACTCTTCATTATTCGATCATCTAGATGTAATAACATAGATATGGGTCTAGATCTTCCAATGCCTAGCCTTTTGTAGATAGCCAGGGGCATAAGGTTTATGCTTGCTCCCGGATCACACGTGCCTTGACAAATGCAAAGTTGCCTATTTTGCAAGGAATTGTGAAACTCCCTGGATCAGACAACTTCTCATCTATGTGTCTCGTTACAACAACACTGCAGGTCTGAGTCAGTGTCGTCATGGCCAAGTCTTAAAAGTCGAACTTACGGGACATCAAATCCTTCATAATATTTTCATAACCAAGAATCTCCTTTAAAGCATCAATCAATGGAATGTTTACCTGAATTTTCTTCAATATCGCCAAAAATTTCTTGTACAGCTCATCTTTTTTATACTTGGTCAATCTTAGTGGGAATGATGATGGAGGTCGCTTCTTCCCTGTGATTAGATTTTTCTCTTGTTCAGGCATTGCTTCCACTGTCGGCTCCGGTGCAACCTCTGTCTCTTTCTTAACCTCCTCTTCTTTATTGGTGTTCTCTTGTTCCTATTGTGTCGTCACCTCAGTTAACCCTGCTGAATTGTCTAGCTCAACGGGTACTAGCACTAATGTCTCCGTCGGTCTGCTTTTACGAGCAATTTCTTGATCCAGATCTAAGTCTCTACCATTTCGGAGACTCACTACCATCAGTTGCTTCAGTGCTTGTTCTTTTGAATTTATTTGGGTATCTGCAAGTAACGTCCGTATGGACGATTATTTAAGGCCATGAAAATTTGTCCTAATTGGACCTCAATATTCTTTATCATTGACTCTTGTGAGTCTACTATGTTAGTCAGTTTTCTAGTGGATCCAATCATTTGTTGCATCATTCCCTCAAGTTTAGCAAATCCATCTTCATATCTCACATTCTATTGCCGTGGAGGTTGTTGATAGGCATGCTGCTAATTTTGTTGGTTACAACCCTGTTGCCTTTGGTAAGGCACCATTTGGCCCTATGGTCGCATAGCCCCATGATTATTGTTGTTTTTGTAATGTTGCTGAGATGGTCTATATTATTGATTCTATTGCCCCTAATTCAGACAACCTGGTCTCTATCCCCCGTAGTTGGCCACATACTTCATGTTCTCCTGGTATTGTTGGTTGTCACGTTCAACACTCCACAAGCAGACATATGGTTGATTAATAAATGATGTACACAATCATCCATTAGTTGCATCAACTATGTGTACATGCTGCTTCTGGCCCGTTTATCAACCTTTTTGGTGAGGATGCTCATTTGTATTAGTAGAGGGGCCATATTTTTAGCTATGGAGTTACCCGTGTCTAGAGACACCGAGTGAACCACAAGAGAGATTGGAGCGTTTCTTGTTGTCCATCCTGAGTTTTGTGCCATCTTGTCAAGTAGGATCTTGCTCTCTCTAAATGTTTTGCTCAAAAAATACTCCACCTACTGAAGCATCAATATTGTCTTTCAAACTATCTACCGAACCCATGTAAAATCTCTACCCAAACACCTGTTCTAGAACACCATGATGTGGACACGTAACCAATTGACCCTTGAATCTTTCCTACATTTCTTGTAGCGTCTCATTTAGTTTCTGTTTGAAACTCAATATCTCATAAATTTACTGAGCAGCCTTGTTGAGTGGATGAAATTTAGTCACAAATTGCTTGACTAGTTCTTCCCAAGTAGTGATGGAGTTTATGGGGAGTGAATTAAGCAAAGTCTGAGCTGCTCATGTTACTGAGAATGGAAACAACAACAAACATACTGCTTCATGTGTAACCTTGTGTTGCCTCTGCATGGCACAGATTAACAGGAAATTCTTTAGATGTTGCTGAGGATCTTCAACGTATGACCTAGAGAACAGTCCCTTGTTCTGAAATAAATGTAGCATGTTATTTGTGATCTGGAATGAATCTGCTTGTATCTGATGGACTACAATGACAGTCCCTTGTCACGACCCGGATTTTCCCCCAATATCGGGATCGTGATGGCGCCTACTCGTGGTAGATAGGCAAGCCACTGTATTCATACTGAAATCCTCTACCCAAGACTTGGAGTCACCAACTCACAAACTACTATAGAATACTACACATAAAAGTCTGAAGGAAATATAGTATAATTCTGTTTGTCTCGGAACAATGAGACTACAGCTATTAACATAAATAAAGAAAGAGACGCCGGGCCTGCGGACGTCTGCAAGCTACCTCGGTCTCAAATGTGATCAACTCCCACGCAATCTATTCACTGCTGCTGCTGCTCCTGATCGTAACCTGGACCTGTGCAAAAACGCACAGAAGTGTAGCATCAGCACAACCGACCCCATGTGTTGGTAAGTGCCTGGCCTATCCCGGCGAAGTAGTGACAAGCCTAGGACCAGACACCCACATAACCTGTGCAATTCAATATATATATATGTGTACCACAAAATAACAAGAAATAATCAAGTATTAACACGATAAGGAATATCTTAAAGAATTCAACAATTAACCACAGTTAATAATTTCACAAGGAAAAACAAAGTGTAATGTAAACACAAGTAATATCAATTGAAGGAATAGCAAGCAGTTGCACGGCATCACCCTTCGTGCTTTTACTCTCATCCTCACCAAATAAGCAAATAAAGTACACGGCATCACCCTTCGTGCTTTTACTCTCATCCTCACATCCATGGTACGGCATGATCCTTCGTACATGGTTCAATAATAGGGCACGGCATGATCCTTCGTGCATAAATAAATAAATAAACATGGCACGGCATCACCCTTCGTGCATTATCACTCTTCCTCACCCAAATAACAATCAAATAAGTTCACAAGGAAAACAAGGTATAATGGAAACACAAGTAATATCAAGTCAAGAAATGGCAAACAATTGCACGGCATCACCCAAATAAAATATAATGGAAAAACAAGTAATATCAAGTCAAGGAATAGCAAACAATTGCACGGCATCACCCTTCGTGCTTTTACTCTCATCCTCACCAAATAAACAAATAAAGTACACGCATCACCCTTCGTGCTTTTACTCTCATCCTCACATCCATAGTACGGTATGATCCTTCGTACATGGTTCAAATAACAGGCACGGCATGATCCTTCGTGCATAATCAATAAATAAACATGGCACGGCATTAACCTTCGTGCATAAATAAATAAACATGGCACGGCATCACCCTTCGTGCATTATCACTCTTCCTCACCCAAATAACAATCATAGTTAAGGGCAAAGAAAGAAACAACAATTCATAAATCGTCCCATCAAGGGCAATCAATAATTATCTTCACAACAAGTCCCAACAAGGGAGAACAATAACGATTCACCTGTAATATATCTCAAAATATCATTTTCCAACGACTCATGGTCATACTAGACGCCAGTGTATGGATGCTCGTCACCACAGCCCATACACCGCACTCGATCACATAACACATAACACATAATCCTATTCCCTCAAGCTAGGATAGAACAAACACTTACCTCGAATGCTTATGAACAATCCAATCCGTGGAAATGTCTTTTCTTTCAATTTGGATCCAATCCAACCGTATCTATACACAATTGATTTAATATCATCAATTCTACTCAACAAACTAATTTCTTAATACCAAATACCACTTTTACAACATTCTGCCATGAATAGTAAATTTCAACCCCGGGCCCACATGGTCGGAATTCGGGGTTAGGACCAAAATCCGGTTACCCATCCCCCACGAGTTCATGTATATAATTTGTTTCAAAATCGGACCTCAATTCGAGGTCCAATTCCCCAATTTATGAAAAACCCTATTTTCTAACAAAAACAAGAATTTTACCATGAAAACATTTGATTCCTAATGAAAAACATGTTTAATGATGTTAGGAATTGAAAGAATTAAGTAAAAAGTGACTTACATTCGATTTGATGAAGAAGAAATCCTTGAAGAATCGCAAATGGGTGTTTTGGTTTTGTAAAATGTGAAGAAATGACTCAAATTCGTGTTTTTCAGGTCTCTGTGTTCGCATTTGCGAACATGGGTTCGCAATTGCGAACCCCGACCAATTTCTGGAGTTTGAAAAATAAGCTAAGGGTGGGAAGTTCGCATTTGCAAACATTTCTTCGCATTTGCGAAGCCAAGGCAAAACTGGGAAGTTCGCATTTGCGAACTATTGTTCGCAATTGCGAACACAGGCTAAATATGGGAGGTTCGCATTTGCGAACTATTGTTCGCATTTGCGAACCCAGGCGGAATAGTGGCCAGTTCGCATTTGCGAACTATAGCTCGCATTTGCGAACACAGGCACAGAAGGGTCAAGTTCGCATTTGCGAACTATTGTTCGCATTTGCGAACACAGACACAATAGGGGGAGTTCGCATTTGCGAACTATTGTTCGCATTTGTGAACTCTGCAGAATAGTGGGGAGTTCGCATTTGCGAACTATTGTTCGCATTTGCGAACTCCGCAGACCAGTTGCAGACAGCAACTTCTAACATGAAAAATTGATCTCGTGGCCTATCCAAAGTTCACCCGAGCCCTCGGGGCTCCAAACCAAATATGCACATAACCTCAAAAACACATTATGAACTTGTTCGTGCGATCACATCGCCAATATCACCTCGTTTTCATCAAATCAAGCCTCAAATGCATGATTTTCATACCTTTAGTTTTCAAAACTTTCAAACTTGGAACTCAAGGTCCAAAACATCTCAAACGACATCCAAATGTCACCAAACTTTACAGAAATCACATATATAATATTTAAGACTTGTACCGGGCGTCGGAACCAAAATACGAGCCCGATACCTAGGTCAATTAATTTATCTCCTTTAATAATTGCATCAAAAACAATTTCACATAAAAATTCATAACTCGGGCTCTAGGCCTCCGAATTCGACTCCGGACGCATGTCCAAGTCCCATATTTTCCTACGGACCTCTCGGGACCATCCAATCTCGGGTCCGGATCCGTTTACCAAAAATGTTGACCGAAGTCAACCATATCAATATTAATATCATTTTTATCCAAATTTCTCATAGAATTCATATTTTCTATCACAAAATCTTTCCGGCTACATGCTCGGATCGTGCACGTAAATCGAGGCAACATAGAATGAGGTTTTCAAGGCCTCGGAAGCTCGAAATTATTAATAAAATAAGTGATGACCCTTTGGGTCGTCACAATCTCCACCTCTAAAACAACCGTTCGTCCTCGAACGGACAAAAGAAAAAGTACCTGAGTCAGGAAACAAGTGTGGGTAACGGCTCCGCATATCAGACTCGGACTCCCAGGTCGATGCCTCAGGAGGCTGACCTCTCCACTGAACACGTACAGAAGGATAACTCTTCGACCTCAGCTGTCGAACCTGCCGGTCTAGAATAGCCACCGGCTCCTCCTCGTAGGATAGATCATTGTCCAATTGGACAGTACTGAAGTCTAACACATGTGTGGGATCACCGTGGTATCTCCGAAGCATAGATACGTGAAAAACCGGATGCACGGCTGATAAGCTAGGCGGCAAAGCTAATCTGTAAGCCACCCCTCCCACTCTGTCTAGAATCTCAAATGGGCCAATATACCTAGGGCTGAGCTTGCTCTTCTTCCCAAACCTCATCACGCCCTTCATAGGCGACACTCGGAGCAATACTCGTTCACCAACCATGAAATCTACATCTCGAACCTTACGATCCGCATAAGTCTTTTGCCTAGACTGAGCTGAACGCAATCTCTCCTGAATAGTCTTGACCTTATCTAAGGCCTCCTGAACTAAGTCCGTACCCAACAACCGAGCCTCTCCCGGTTCAAACCATCCAACTGGTGATCGACATCGCCTACCATACAACGCCTCATACGGAGCCATCCGGATGCTAGATTGGTAGCTGTTATTGTAGGCGAACTCTGCTAATGGTAGAAACTGATCCCACGAGCCTCCGAAATCAATAACACAGGCTCGAAGCATGTCCTCAAGAATCTGAATAGTCCTCTCGGACTGGCCATCCGTCCGAGGATGAAATGCTGTACTCAACTGAACCTGAGTGCCTAACTCCCGCTGGACCGCTCTCCAGAACCGCGAGGTAAACTGCGTACCCCGATCAGAGATAATAGATACCGGCACCCCATGGAGACGAACAATCTCCCTAATGTAAACCTCCGCTAACCTCTCCGACGAGTAGGAGACAGATACTGGAATAAAGTGTGCTGACTTGGTCAGCCTATCAACAATGACCCAAATAGCATCAAATTTCCTCCGAGTCAAAGGAAGTCCAGTAATGAAGTCCATTATGATCCGCTCCCATTTCCACTCGGGAATTTCAATCCTCCGGAATACACCACCAGGTCTCCGGTGCTCATATTTCACCTGCTGACAATTTAGACACCGAGCGTCATACGCAACGATATCTTTCTTCATTCTGCGCCACCAATAGTGTTGCCGTAAGTCCTGGTACATCTTCGCGGCACCTGGGTGAATAGAATACCGCGAACTGTGGGCCTCTGCTAAGATCAACTCTCGAATTCCTTCGACATTGGGCACACAAACTCGACCCTGCAATTTCAATACCCCATCATCATCTAGATTTACCTGTGTGGCACCTCCCTGCTGTATTGTATCTCTCAACTCACGCAAATGAGGATCATCAAATTGCCTCTCACGGATACGCTCTAATAAAGAAGAACGAGCGACCATGCAGGCTAACACCTTGCTAGGCTCAGAAATGTCTAATCTCACGAACCGGTTGGAAGGCCTGGACATCTAGAGCTAATGGTCTCTGACTGACCGGAATGTAAACAAGACTGCCCATACTGGCTGACTTCCTACTCAAAGCGTCAGCCACCACGTTTGCTTTTTCCCTGATGATATAAAAAGGTAACATCATAATCTTTCTGCAATACCGGCCACCTTCTCTGCCTCAAATTCAACTCTTTTGTTTAAACAAATACTGAAGACTCTTATGATCGGTGTATACTTCACATACTACACCATACAAATAATGCCTCCAGATCTTCAATGCGTGAATAATCGCCGCAAATTCTAGATCATGCACTCGGTAATTCTTTTCATGCATCTTCAGCTGCCTCGAAGCATAGGCAATAACCTTGCCATCCTGCATTAACACTGCACCAAGCCCAATACGGAAAGCATCACAATAATCAGTATAAGGTCCCGCACTTGTGGGTAAAATCAATACCGGTGCTGTAGTCATGGCTGTCTTGAGCTTTTGAAAGCTCGCCTCACATTCATCCGACTATTCAAATTGAACACCTTTCTGTGTCAATCTGGTCAGTGGGGTTGCAATAGATGAAAACCCTCGCCGATAATAACCCGCTAATCCCAAGAAACTCCAAATCTCTGTGGCTGATGTTAGTCTAGGTCAGTCCTTGACTGCCTCAATCTTCTTCGGATCAACCTAAATACCTGTTGCCGTCACAATATGACCCAGGAATGCAACTGAACTTAGCCAAAATTCACACTTCAAAATTTTTGCATATAGTTGGCTATCTTTCAGAGTCTGCAAAGTCACTCTGATATGTTGCGCATGCTCCTCATGACTGCAGGAGTATGTCAATATGGAAACAATGAAGACTACAACGAACAAGTCTAAATAAGGCACGAACACACTCATGCGTATGCACATATCCATGACTCTGAAGTCTGGCCATAAGAGTTATTCTTAAATTACAACATTGTCAATTAACCCTGTTATCAAATACCTTATTCTACAAATCCCACTTTACTCAGAATGAGGTATGGTGACCTCGTGATTATTTTCCCGAATTAATGCGTCATATTTATCCTTACCTGGTGCTCGTCTTAAAGGCTAAGCTCAACGGTTTCAAAATAGAAATGGCTAATATGAATAGAAACTATACAAGAATTGTCAAATAGTCCTAACGGACATGACTCTTATTTACGAATGCGATACGAAAGTATTAATTCATAAAAGAAGAATTTTAAACACATAAACTCTTACTACCAGGACCCAGTCCTCATATGATATCCACCGCAGCTTGAAGCTCGGCTTAGAAATATTTCACATTATGCCAAAAATTGGAGGATCTCATCCTCAACTCTGAATCACAGTGCTTGCACATCATATAATCTGAAATTTTTCATTTCATTTCTTTCTTCCTTTCAATAATTGTCCGTCAAAGACGACATAAAATGAACCCTCATACTGATAGGGAACACAATTAACGATTAAAATTAGTTATTCCGAGAATTATATCAAAACATACTGTAATAAGTAATATAAAGTCACTCATAGTCTCATGGATATTTAGTAACTAACACCTAATAATAGGGATGTCTATCCTCATGTAATATCTCAACGGGAGTATTTCCCTAAGTAGTATGATTACGATGCTCGCTCATGAATGGAGCATGTTAAACAGACTCGCCTAATTTTTCTTTCAAAAACCAAATCAAATTAAGGGAAAATTATTTGTTTATAACAATCTGAATTACACACGTGATGACGCCATCTGGTGTAATGACCTCCCTCATACCATAAAAAGTATATCAATGGTTAGGTCTCCACCTCTAAGATCCTGACCTATACATCTGGCTGGCCATGTAGGATAAATATTAACTACAATGGAGCGTGTAGCCTGAGTGCTTTCCTAAAATTATATTTCTCCAAAAATTCCACATTCACAGCAATTCCTTTAAGGCTCGGTTAACTTGTTGTTCATGACAATATATATTCGAACACAGTCATTGTGACTTGGTACAACCGTTCAGATCACACATACTACATATTGCAGAGAATCTCGGGGGTGACGTCTTCGGAACATTTTCTTAAAATAGAGTTTAGTAGATAGCGTTGCGTTGGCCGGCTTGCCCTCTTCGTAGGCTTGACACAAACATTGATGGCCAATTCTTAACACTGCTGAGCTACCCCATTTACTCATATACTCTTCGTCATTCTCCGGGGGCGATCCTTACCCCATGAAAAGAACCAACCTTAAATATGTATAAATTATTTGGAGGACATTTCCATACCATATATATATACATTCCAATAACTCATCATATTTGTCCTTCACAACTCCAACACATCGACCGGACGTCAAGGTCCGTTGAAACCCAACACGATTTATTAGGTGATCTCTTGATATAATTGCGTCTTCCGTTGGGACCATAACTTGTGTGGTAAATACATTATCTTCCCACTACTTCTGTGTGCCTTCCGTAGCACAGTGAAATGAACTCCTCGCATTCGACTATTCCCACGTTCTGTAATTCCTCATAAGAACTGTCAAGCACAATCTCGTGGGTTCTCAAAAGATGCACCGCCGAAGGTGGCAGCGAAGACTTTGGTAAAACCTATCTGTCCTCCGTAAAACTTTTGAAGGCATAGTTGATCTATCACCAGTCTGTGCCATTGTTCGGCTGGATAAGCAGTACGTGACTACGCCATTCGTGGGAAGACAAGAGTGGAAATTTAACTTAACACTTTGAAGAACAAATTCGCACGATAAGAAAGAACAAATGAGAGACTCTTTCCTAACTCAATAGACTCTGGAGGACAAGTACAGACGTCTCCGTACCTACCTCTCAAACTCTACTAAGCTTGTTCGTGAGTGGTGAGACCTATGTAACCTAGAGCTCCGATACCAACTTGTCACGACCCGAATTTTTTCCCAACATCGGGATCGTGATGGCGCCAAATGGAAATAATAAATCACAAGGTAAAAATCATACTGAAATCTTCTACCCAAGACTTGGAGTCACCAACTCACAAACTACTATAGAATACTACACATAAAAGTCTGAAGGAAATATAGCATAATTCTGTTTGTCTCGGAACAATGAGACTACAACTATTAACATAAATAAAGAAAGAGACGCCGGGCCTGCGGACGTCTGCAAGCTACCTCGGTCTCAAATGTGATCAACTCCCACGCAATCTATTTACTGCTGCTGCTGCTCCTGATCGTAACCTGGACCTGTGCAAAAACGCACAGAAGTGTAGCATCAGCACAACCGACCCCATGTGCTGGTAAGTGCCTGGCCTATCCCGGCGAAGTAGTGACAAACCTAGGACCAGACACCCACATAACCTGTGCAATTCAATATATATATATGTGTACCACAAAATAACAAGAAATAATCAAGTATTAACACAATAAGGAATATCTTAAAGAATTCAACAATTAACCACGGTTAATAATTTCACAAGGAAAAACAAAGTGTAATGTAAACACAAGTAATATCAATTGAAGAAATAGCAGACAGTTGCACGGCATCACCCTTCGTGCTTTTACTCTCATCCTCACCAAATAAGCAAATAAAGTACACGGCATCACCCTTCGTGCTTTTACTCTCATCCGCACATCCATGGTACGGCATGATCCTTCGTACATGGTTCAATAATAGGGCACGGCATGATCCTTCGTGCATAAATAAATAAATAAACATGGCACGGCATCACCCTTCGTGCATTATCACTCTTCCTCACCCAAATAACAATCAAATAAGTTCACAAGGAAAACAAGGTATAATGGAAACACAAGTAATATCAAGTCAAGAAATGGCAAACAATTGCACGGCATCACCCAAATAAAATATAATGGAAAAACAAGTAATATCAAGTCAAGGAATAGCAAACAATTGCACGGCATCACCCTTCGTGCTTTTACTCTCATCCTCACCAAATAAACAAATAAAGTACACGCATCACCCTTCGTGCTTTTACTCTCATCCTCACATCCATAGTACGGCATGATCCTTCGTACATGGTTAAATAACAGGGCACGGCATGATCCTTCGTGCATAATCAATAAATAAACATGGCACGGCATTAACCTTCGTGCATAAATAAATAAACATGGCACGGCATCACCCTTCATGCATTATCACTCTTCCTCACCCAAATAACAATCACAGTTAAGGGCAGAGAAAGAAACAACAATTCATAAATCGTCCCATCAAGGGCAATCAATAATTATCTTCACAACAAGTCCCAACAAGGGAGAACAATAACAATTCACCTGTAATATATCTCAAAATATCATTTTCCAATGACTCACGGTCATACTAGACGCCGGTGTATGGATGCTCGTCACCACAGCCCATACACCGCACTCGATCACATAACACATAACACATAATCCTATTCCCTCAAGCTAGGATAGAACAAACACTTACCTCGAATGCTTATGAACAATCCAATCCGTAGAAATGTCTTTTCTTTCAATTTGGCTCCAATCCAACCGTATCTATACACAATTGATTTAATATCATCAATTCTACTCAACAAACTAATTCTTAATACCAAATACCACTTTTACAACATTATGCCATGAATAGTAAATTTCAACCCCGGGCCCACTTGGTCGGAATTCGGGGTTAGGACCAAAATCCGATTACCCATCCCCCCACGAGTTCATGTATATAATTTGTTTCAAAATCGGACCTCAATTCGAGGTCTAATTCCCCAATTTATGAAAAACCCTATTTTCTAACAAAAACAAGAATTTTACCATGAAAACATTTGATTCCTAATGAAAAACATGTTTAATGATGTTAGGAATTGAAAGAATTAAGTAAAAAGTGACTTACATTCGATTTGATGAAGAAGAAATCCTTGAAGAATCGCAAATGGGTGTTTTGGTTTTGTAAAAATGTGAAGAAATGACTGAAATCCGTGTTTTTCAGGTCTCTGTGTTCGCATTTGCGAACATGGGTTCGCAATTGCGAACCCCGACCAATTTCCGGAGTTTGAAAAATAAGCTAAGGGTGGGAAGTTCGCATTTGCGAACATTTCTTCGCATTTGCGAAGCCAAGGCAAAACTGGGAAGTTCGCATTTGCGAACTATTGTTCGCAATTGCGAACACAGGCTAAATATGGGGAGGTTCGCATTTGCGAACTATTGTTCGCATTTGCGAACCCAGGCGGAATAGTGGCCAGTTCGCATTTGCGAACTATAGCTCGCATTTGCGAACACAGGCACAGAAGGGTCAAGTTCGCATTTGCGAACTATTGTTCGCATTTGCGAACACGGACACAATAGGGGGGGAGTTCGCATTTGCGAACTATTGTTCGCATTTGCGAACTCTGCAGAATAGTGGGGAGTTCGCATTTGCGAACTATTGTTCGCATTTGCGAACTCTGCAGACCAGTTGCTGACAGCAACTTCTAACATGAAAAATTGATCTCGTGGCCTATCCAAAGTTCACCCGAGCCCTCGGGCTCCAAACCAAATATGCACATAACCTCAAAAACACATTATGAACTTGTTCGTGCGATCACATCGCCAATATCACCTCGTTTTCATCAAATCAAGCCTCAAATGCATGATTTTCATACCTTTAGTTTTCAAAACTTTCAAACTTGGAACTCAAGGTCCAAAACATCTCAAACGACATCCAAATGTCACCAAACTTTACAGAAATCACATATATAATATTTAAGACTTGTACGGGGCGTCGGAACCAAAATACGAGCCCGATACCAAGGTCTATTAATTTATTTCCTTTAATAATTGCATCAAAAACAATTTCACATAAAAATTCATAACTTGGGCTCTAGGCCTCGGAATTCGACTCCGGACGCATGTCCAAGTCCCATATTTTCCTACGGACCTCTCGGGACCATCCAATCTCGGGTCCGGATCCGTTTACCAAAAATGTTGACCGAAGTCAACCATATCAATATTAATATCATTTTTATCCAAATTTCTCATAGAATTCATATTTTCTATCACAAAATCTTTCCGCTACATGCTCGGATCGTGCACGCAAATCGAGGCAACATAGAATGAGGTTTTCAAGGCCTCAGAAGCTCGAAATTATTAATAAAATAAGTGATGACCCTTTGGGTCGTCACATCCCTATTGTCAACAGTGGGTTGTGCCCAACCATATAGTGTTGCTCTAGCACAAGAGGTACCACACCCTGATTGTTTTGGTCATTCACGTTGTCTCTATTGTTTGGATGATCGTTTTCAATGTCTGGTTCAATTTGTTCGGTTGAGTTGTGTTGTTGTTTGCCTTTCTTGTTTGCACGATTCAATACCTTGAACACTTTCTCAAGATCTGATAATGCTTTAAAAAAATTCACCAGCTCTTGAGGAGTTTATAGGAATGCAGTAGTAACAAACATGAATACAAATTAAACGTTATAATTTCAATGATCAGTTTAAATTGAAGAAAATTGACTACACTAAAAAATTTTGCATTTCTTTTTAACTGCAATCAATAACACCGTCAATTCTCCGGCAATGACACCAAAATTTGATCACGCCTAACTATGCGTTATAAAAAGGAAAAAGCGGTCGCTACAAATATATTACGGTTAATAAATCCGAAGTCGAATCCCACAAGGAATTAACCTATCAATCACAGCTATTGGACTCACAGAAATTCACGTATTCAATCTTCAGATATATTTCAGTAACAATTGGTTATTTATTAACTAAATATTACGTAATAAAATACAATAATTATGAACTAGCTATAAATGGTTTATAAGCAAGAATGTGAATGGTCTAAGGTTCTAATTTTTCCTTTTGTCGGAATTTTTTCCGCTATATTTTCTATGAATTTGCCTAAGTCTTCTCTATCGATCATGAGCACTCTGACAAGTGAGGACTCCATACTCCCTCCAAGCTCTAGGGCATTGTCTGATCTTATCACCTTAACTTTCATGTCAAACTACCTTTCAACCATTGCTAAAAATTGCTTTAGGACGGTGAATGCATTGGATAGGTCCAAGTCCCTCTACTATAATCATTAACTATGGTCAAAAAGTATCAATAACCATCATGAGTAGGCTTTTTATAGGGTCCCCAAGTGTCTATGTGAATTAGCTCAAGGATATCTTTTGTGGTGATTGGACTGGATGGGAAAGGTAATTTAACTTGCCTTGCTCTTATACAAATGTCACAATGATCAAGTAAAGTAGATGAAGATGAACATGAGATAGTAGAAATATTTTTCATATTGCTAAGGGGTAAATTCCCCAAACGATTATACCAAAGAGTTACATCACTTGAGATATCTGCTGAACAAGAAACTGAAAATAGACATTGATTACTAGTCCTACTACAACTTGAACTAGATGGACAAAAGTCCTTGATTCTACATAAAGACTGACTGCTAGATCTATTGTAACTTGAAAGAAATCGACTAAAGTCCTTGGTTCTGCTTAACACACTAGCACTAGGCTTGATAGAGTGGAGTAGATATATCCTCTTCCTTAGTTTACCAAGAACCACTGGCCTTTTCATTGAAGCGGACTGCAAAATTGCACCAAAAGCAGAGAAAATTAGGAGAGAATAAGCTTGCTGATAGAATTTATGAACTGACAATAGGTTATATTTGAAACTAGGAAGAAACAACACATTTTTCATAATAAAATTTGACATGATGTACACACTTCCAGCCTGAGTGACTCTAACTCTATGTGAATTAGGAAGGTTAACATAAACAGGTTTAGGGAGTGTTTTCACATTGAATAAAAGACAGAAATCACATGTCATGTGTTCAAAGGCACCAGAATCTAAGATCTACATAACAGAAATTGAAGTATTATAAAAAGGATGTTTAGGTATACCAGCACAGTTGGCAAAGACATTGACCTCAGAATTTATATCTCCCTGAGATCCAAACTTAACTTGTTGTAGAAGTTGACACAAGTTGTTGTAATGTTCTTGAGTGATGGCCCTTTCTATAGCATTGAAATTCTGATCTCCACCATCTTCAGCTGTGAGAGATGTATTAGCATATGTACCAGCACTTTAAAACCTCTTGTTTTTGGTAAATTTGAAATCAACCAGAAAACCAATTATCCTATAACATTTTTCAGCATTGTGTCCTGGCTTCTTACAATATGAGCATGTAAGATTGTTCTTCTTTCCTTCATAGTTTCCCTTTTTCTCAGAACTTCCAAACTTATGACCTCCATATTGTTGTCTTGCAGCCACGAAAGCAGATTCAACAGGGTGTTGAGCCACATGTATCTCCCTTTATTTTTCATCTTGAATTAATAGGGAGTAAGCATGATTGATGTTGGGTAGAGGTGAAGCCATCAGAATATTGCTTTTTTACACCTGAGTAGATCTTATTTAACCCATGGGAAACTGGATGAGCCTGCCATCTTGATGAGATTTCAGAGATCTAACCTTCCCTCCACAAGAGCAATTACAACTATAGTGAACACATGTATCTAGGTTGTCAAGCTCATCTCAGATTCGTTTCACTTTTGAATAATAGCCAGGTATGTCTGAACTTCCTTGAACTGTGTCACTGAGATCCTTTTGCAGCTGATAAAGCAAAGCTCCATTGCTTTTCCCAAATTTGTCCTCAAGCTCCTTCCAAATCTCTCTTGTTGTTTTGGAGTAAAGGACACTTTCAGTAATTTCCTTGGAAAGTGAATTGAGAAGCCATGATATCATCATGTCATTACAACAGCTCCAAGGTTTTAGGGAAGCTACAGATGCCGCAGGGATTGATATGGTTCCATCTATGAACCTCAATTTGTTCTTAGCTGATAGAGCTATGAGAAAAGCCATGCGCCATCCTTCATAGCTCCTTCCATCAAAAATAGAATTGACAAGAATTATCCGTGGGGAATCAGAGGGATGAAGGTAAAATGGGTGTGAAGAGTCATGAGTGAGAGTGATTTGAGGTGGGGTTTGAACACTGGATGCAGTGTCGTCCACTACTCCATGTGAAAGAGTTTGATCACCAATAACCATTGAAGAGTTTCAACTTAAGCTTTAGAGGAGAAGAAGAAGAAGAAGAAAAAAGGAAAAAAGGGAGGAGAACTGGATCGAGTACCTTACTGCTCTGGTAACATATTGGAAAAAGAACAGAAAAATGTATAAAATTTCTTCTCTATGTGTTTCATTGAAAGAATGTACATCTATATATATATATACAAAGCAAAAGGAATAAACTCTGTTATTCACGCCAATAGGTGTCCTACCAATACTCCAGGTGAAAGAGTTTGATCACCAATAACCATTGAAGAGTTTCAACTTAAGCTTTAGAGGAGAAGAAGAAGAAGAAGAAGAAAAAAGGAAAAAAGGGAGGAGAATTGGATCGAGTACATTACTGCTCTGGTACCATATTGGAAAAAGAACATAAAAATGTATAAAATTTCTTCTCTATGTGTTTCATTGAAAGAATGTACATACATACATACATATATATATATATATATATATATATATATATATATATATATATATATATATATATATATATATATACAAAGCAAAAGGAATAAACTCTGTTACTCACGCCAATAGGTGTCCTACCTCTATTGCTTAGCTCATAATTAACTAAAAGAATCCAAAGTATTTTACAAATAAATTATTTATATGCAAACAGTATCACTGTTTCAAATCCTCATTCTTCACTTCATCTGTAGACTTTGTGAAGCTGGTTCCAACACCTAACACTACATACAATTCAAAATTTTTTGTTCATCATGTCACCATACTTAAAAGTCATTTTAGATTATGTATTAGACTGATGAGTATTTCTTTTGAATATTGGTATACCTCAAAATATATATACAAAATAGTCTTTCATTATATAAAATTAGTCTGGTACTATACAATAGACTGTCACTATACAAGCTATATACAAAATAGACTACTATTATACAAAAATATACTAAATAGACTGTCAGTATATAAAATATATACAAAATAATAGTTAATATACAAAATATATACTAAATAGACTGTCAATATACAAAAAACAATATACAAAGTAGGTTGTCGCTATAAAAATATATATAAAATAGACATTTCGGGCTATTGGATGTAATATGTTCTAGCCGGAGGGCCATTTTGCGTCAATGGGCAAAAATATGAGCTATTAAAATTTAGGTATTTTTACCTAGCTATACTATATTAGAAACTTATTTACCAATTTTCTCTATGTTTTATAGTTTTTAATAAGTATGTGGGTTTTTATTACAAATTGTAAATTTCTCCTTTAAAGGCTTCCATCACATTATTAGTGCCTCAATCAAGAGATTCAATTATATCCTTTTTTTTTTCTCTTCTCTTTTTTTTTTTAACATCAAAATCCCTTAATCTACACCCAAAATCTCCATCTTCTCTCCTCCTAGCATTGGCGTCAGCTTTATATTATTAAATTATCTATTGCATCGTTCTTTTGTTGGGAGACCGGACAAGACTGGAAATGAATAAAAATATTCAGGGATTGTATGGTAACTGTATCGTAATTACGTTTGAATAGTATCAGATATATTAATGCGTAAAATATAATTGTATCATACTTGTATCACAATTGTATCTAACTTGTAGATGGTACATTGATATCCAAAATAATACCTGATATAATACTAATAAATTAATATATAATATTCATATATTTGTGATATAAACTGTGAAATTTTTCATAAAATCACAACTACTCATTATTCAGATACAAATTTGATACAATCGCGAAAGTATTCTTACACAATTCTGATACAAGTATGGCACAACTTAAAATCGATTCTAAACTTAAACTAATACAATATCGTATTGTAGTTGTATTAGCATTTTATCATATATTATTTTAGGTACAAATTGCAATACAATTATGATACAATTCAAGATTATGATACAACTTTGATCTTTATCTTTTTCAAGTTTCAATATAAAACATCCACCTAGAACCAACTCTAAACTTAAATTATGATACAATATTGTATTTTAATAGTATTATTATTGTATCAGAATTGTCTTACGTATTGACGTATCAAATACAACTCAGACACAATTATGATACATTTATCATACAATCATAATATAATTCCGAAACTTCTTCTTGCTCGAGTTTCAATCAGAAATTCAACCTAAAACCAACTTTAAACTTAGCAAATCTCCCTTAAAATTGAGATATAAACTCTAAAGGATATTTTCAATCGTTTTCAATAACACCTAATCCAAAAAAATCACAAATTTATAAAATTTGAATATCTAATTCAAAGCTTCGAAACTTTTTAATGGTATGTCAATGGCAGACCGCTTCACGTACAATTTCAGAGATAATATTGATGGATTTGTCAATAGTTGAATTGATTCAGAGAATATATGATGCTACTATTTTAGAGAGATAATACTTTGATTTGTACGAGGGAGAGGGAGTGAGTGAGTGTGTATGTGTGTGTGTGTGTGAGAGAGAGAGAGAGAGAGAGAGAGATTGGTTGATTTGTATGAAAGGGAGGTGATGATTTTGGTTATCAGTGGGTTTCTTACGGTGGATAAGTACAAAGACACATGATGTGTAATCCTCTGAAAAAGAAAGAGTATCGTAATTGATACCCGGTATTTAAGGTATGTTTTATTTCTCCTTTTTATGATTTTGTATAAAACTAGTAAATATAAATATATAAAGTAATTAATAAGGTAATAAATAGGTTTCTATTATAGTATAACTAGGTAACAATCCCTAAAATTCAAAGGGGCTATAGAGGGTAATTTCTCTTAAATTTTCTAGTAGCTTAGCTTTGAAATGTGTGCGTTAAGAGCTAAAATCTTTCTACATTTAGTTATTATGAATTGTAGCTTTTTTAATACTTAATTAGTAGATATGCATATATTTTGAGATTTTAATTAAAATTATCTTTTATGTGTAATATTAAAAAGGGGCAAAGTTAATTTTGGATAATTTTTGTTTATAACAGCCAAAAAATATTTAAATGATAATAATGTACAATAATTATTCACTATAAAAGCAAAAAAATATCGGAAGAAACAATATTGTTATATAGAAGTTGTATCATTTTATCGTTTACTTCGGGCCTTCTCTGTTTCTGCTTTTCTTAAGCTTTTTTTTTTTTCCTACTTCTCTTGGTACACATCTACAAACAATATGATAGTGCTAAATTATACAGCTAAATTATACAAACTGAATAAACTAATCAAACAACACTAATTTCAATGCCATTGAACTGATTATCAAGTAGGCACACGCACACACAAAACCAAAAGAGATGTTCTTTACACATAAAGGTGATGAATTTGAATTGAACAAAACAAGAAATAATTTAGAAGAGTTTTGACAGGATTATACCTCTAATGAACTCGAGAGGTAGGGGAAAGCTAAGTGATAAATTAACCAGTATTATTGTGAGGCCAGAAGCAGCTGGACAAACAACAACAACAACTACCCAGTATGTTCCCACAAAGTGGGGTCTGGGGAGGGTAATACGTACACAGGCCTTACCCCTACCCAAAAGGGTAGAGAGGCTGTTTCCAGCCTGGACAAAATGTTTAATATATCATAGTTCATACCCAGCAGCAATGAAATGGCAGCAATTGGTTTGTAACTGGAACCTGAATTGATGCATACATTGATTACATTAACCATGGGGCTGAAAGTTTCCAAACAGATTTCAAATCATCACATATCTGCATGTTATATATATATTGTCCCTAAACTACCTATGGCACCTTGATTTACATGCGAGGATGAATCGAATATTACATGCAAGGAGAAAAATGAACTAAACATGATCTCCATTTAGGATCTAGTCTATTCAACTCAGGGATCAGCATGTCCAACAACTTCGTCATCACTATCGCTCTGTCCACTGAAATCCTCTTCACTAATCTCTTCATCACTCTCATCTTTCGGTGAGCCAACAATGTTCTCCTTCTTTGCATATCGCTCACAATACTCTGCATCATAAATATGATGTGTGAACAATCTATGATCATTGGTTTACATTCTCATACATGACTAGAAGTTCATTTCATTACAACAGCATATTTACAACGTAGAATACGTGCCTAACATCCATGGTTGTCAAATTACCTTTCACTTTTTGCTCATACTGATTCTTGTCCTTCATCATCAGTGATGCTGCATCACCATTCAATGGATCCGAAGGATTTGGATATAGCAAAAGCTGTGGCAGAAACACCTCAAATACATTTAAGAGATCTGCACATTGGCATATGCTTGGTCAGATGTGGAAAAGCTCACAGTTCAGGAACATTATACGAAGTTGTCAACATCTAGGGCTGCATTTCTATTAAAAAAATATCTCCAAAAGAGCATAAATGGAGTGTAAGAACAAAGTTAACTTATACGTCTCATGCCTTAAATCAGAAACAAGAGTGACACCTTTCGTCATTTTCATTTCAACAGAAGACGTTCTTTACATAATCTGAACGATGAAATGAGAGTTGAACTTCTATTATAGACCCTTTTAAGGCTGTCAATGCCTACACTAGTGCCACAGCATAGAAAAAAATTGACTTGTATTAATTCATGTGTACAGCCTAATGCCTATGCTTAAAGAAACTTGAGCACAAACCTTAAGTTAGATGACAAAGAAAAAGGCATTTGTTTGAAACCAACTAAAAAGAAGACTTCATGCGTTTAAACTTCCGTTTCACTCTAAAGTCTTAGTACTTTGTTCACTTAGCAGTATGCAATTACCAAACATAGGGCTCCATGACTGATTGATGACATCCAAACATACAGAGCCAGACCTGCAATAACAGATGAATCTCATGAGTAATGGTGCATTACCAATTTCCTCAGATGAATCTCGTGAGTAATGGACCATTTTCCTCAGAGTGCCTCTGAAGAATTGTGGTGCAGAGGTTTGTTAAAGAGACTAAAAGATGGAAGGGGGCCAACACACATATGACTATCTAACACATCTTACATGTGACTAACAAAGTAACAGCAAATTGCTTAAAATGCAGAAAGAATGTATATGTAGCTCACAGCTCATCAACATTGGGGTGGAATATTTTGTTGAGAAACCCAATGGAAGGAGACTTGTAAGGATAAGCATCTGGCAACTCGACCCTTATTTTCCAGACTCCACCTTCATAAAGGCCTGTAACAAAAATCATATAAACCAACTCACTCTATCACTCTGCATTATCTAAGAAAATAGCCCCATCTCCAATAGCTATACCATATGAAAATGTAATATGCTGCTCTACGGGAAAAACAATAAGTGCAAGATTCCGATAGACTAGCTACATTACTGACTGAGAGCAGAAATGTCTTGATTGGCTATTCTTATGCTAAAAATATTGGCTGATGAGTATTAAAGTTATGACATTTTTGAGATAATTAAGAGATAAAATTTTAAGTATCAGTGTATATAGAAACTAATACAATTAGAATTGCTGCCCTCACTTCAAAAACTAACTTTAAGAAGGAGAAATCCAATCAAGGGAAAAATGATCCTTCAACAAAGTAACAAAATCAATAAAAGACAAAGCTAAACTAGTATCTTTGTGACATTACTTTCTTTTGGGCCATGAAATTCAACATTGAACTCCGTTATTCCATCATTTATTGTCTCCACAGTGTAATCACTCATCATCCTGTGAAATGAAAATGAGATTAAAAATCATCACGGTGGCAAAGGAAAACCTCCTATATTGACTTTCGTATGTATTCAGAAACATTGATCAGATAAGACAAAGTAAAAGCCAAACTGTTTAAAATCAGTAAAAATATATCAATGACAGCAAGAAAACCATATCTCGGATGTTCTTACAATTTCATAACATCCATATCTCTTCTTTTGCTTGGAGAAGACATTTTTCAACTAATTATTGATCCTCAAATCTGCGTAATGAAGGAAAGAATTCAACATATAAGTTTGACTGTTCAATAAACAAGATGCACAGAAAGAAACCAAACAATAAAATGAGAAATTACATAGCTGTTTTGCACTAGCATAAGAAGAAAATGGTTATTAGAACAACGACTACACGCCTAAATCCCAAGCAAGTTGGGATTAGTTACATGAATCTTAATGTCCATGTCGCTTAAGTACATCTCAATCCAACATTATACGAATTTAGTTTCTCTAGCACTAGAAGTTCTCTATATTTGCTACTCGCAGATATGACTCTGACATTGAAGTTAAAGTATATTACTAACACCACTAAACCTTAGTCCCAACTAATAGTTGTTGCCTACAGAGATTCTTTTTCTTCCTTATATCATATTCTCCACGAGGTTCACGTGGATTTCAAGAGATTGTAGGTCTTTCTAGACAACTTCCTTCAATGTGATTTTAGGTCTACCTCATCCCTTTTAAACATATTCAAGGATGGTTTAAATAAAATAACCAACAGAAGATGTCTAGGAAACATCAGCATCGAAAGGGGAAACTCAGTTTCAAACTCATCCCATCAGTGAGTTTAATATTTTAATATCATCTCCATTGAGCTGCTCAACCCTTCATTTAACTTATTACTAATTCATCTACTGAAACACACGGTGATGCATTTCAAACATTCCAAAGACAAGGGTTCTTTAAAAGTAGCTTTTCTACAAAACGATGGACTTGAATTCAGACTTAGAGCTTTTGAGCAATTATGATGTCAGCACAATTAGATACAAGTTAGTATGACCATATCAAGCAACTATATGTTCGTGGTCACATAATATAGACTGTCAGCTTGAGCTGCAACTTGTCATTGCCTCTTTATCAGTAAGCTACTTAAGTGGGGCGCTTTTGCGGGTGCATAAATTACATGAAATCGTACTAATGGGGAAGTGTGGAGTTAATGATAAGTCTTGGAGTTTTCATCTGTTATCATTTACCAGGGCATCACAATCAAGTTACAGTAACCGCAAGAACATTTTCATTTGGCCTTAAAGTGGCAAACCATATCTAACACGATATTAGAACGAAATCTGCACAACCACAATGCAGTTCAAAAGGTAAAATTAAGACAGAAGCACAAAAGTTTTTAGAAGTCTAAAAGTTTTCATTAAAAAAATATTGACAAACTTGACTCCCTCAAATTAGATAAATCCATCCCAAGAACCACTGCAGATAGCAAATTGATAAAAACTCAAAGAAGCAAAGCACCCCAAAAGTTTAATCTAGTCTTGGCAATGCAAACAATTAGATAGGTTGGATGAACCAAATATAGAAAAGATCAAAACTTTGGCAGATTTAAGCACAACAAACCCAATCCATCAAAGTAAAAATACCCTTAAATAATTACAATTCATTCAATTGCCACAACATCAAGACTAAAGTTCATATGAGATAAAATATCAAGATACTTAGACTAACCAGAAATATGGACAAAAGTAGAAGATCTGAATTGGACAAAACAATCAATCAAAAGAAATACAATAAGAGAGAAAAAGGACAACAAAATAAAAGGGAAGGGGGAAAAAGGGGAAAGTGTCGACATGCTGGCGTTGAGGCGGAGTTACATACAGAGTTGAAAAGGGCCACGTGCTATGTGCCAACACCTGACCACAAATTACGTGGCTTTGTTTTGCGTATTGCGTTAATATATCTTTTTTTTTTTACCATTCCTTGCATTTATTTACCTTGGCTTCTTCTTCACTCACTCCACTCCCCATTTCTGTAACTGAACCAAAAAACAAAGATACCCCATGTCAGTAGTATATCCGTATTTCCCTCTTTTCCACTATTTTAAATAATGGGGTTATTTTATCTGGATAAATAAATTATATTTTGTTGGCCTTAATATTTTTCGCTTGTTTAATGTTCCTTTCTTTGAACAATGGAAATGCTTTCGACATTTCTGTTTGATGTTAAATATCACCTGAAACTACCATTTTCCCCCATTTCTACATTAGCAAAGTTTTTGCATTTTTTTTCCTGCTCTTTTTTACTTGTTCTGCTTAGGCTTGGGCAACGAACCGGGCTCGGCTAGATTGTATTTTAGCTCACAGCTCAAATTGGAATGTGAGAAGGAATGGGGGAAGAAATTGGAAATAAAACAAAGATCACAAGCGTACAATTTTGGCATAAAGTACTTAATATATTCATTTTAGCGAATTCATTGATCAACTACCAATGTAAAACAAGAGATTTAATAATGGCAGCGATACATGAAATTTGATTTATCTGGAAATTTTGACGTTGTAATTTAACGTTATTTGGGAATAAAGAGAATTCTCTTTCTTCCTGTTTGACTTGTGTTCAAAAAGGAAATGTATCGTTATAAAGCTCCCAACTGTAATGCATTTCTCAAATCCATTCATAACAAAAAAATCCCACAATAATTGTAAAAAGATCCGCACATCCAATTCGAAGTTTAAAGCAATAGGTGATAGTGTTCAGAAATAAAGTGTATCATAATAAACTCCCAATGGTAAAGCACCTCTTCACTAATCAATTCATAAAAATAAAAAATAAAACAATAAAAAGCCAAAAATAATTGGAAAGAATTTTGAACATCCATTTCAAAACCTAAAGCAATAGGTGAACCTTCTTCCAGACCTACTTATATCCAATGTATGACACTATAATACTCATCAACAAAGCTCGAGAATAAGAGTTTTTTCGAGTTCGCAGCTTTAAACTTAAGCTTCAAGAAGCCACAATTAACTCAATTTCAACTAACATCAAAATTAAAACCACGTAAATCAGAGAGAAAGCGCGACAGTAATGTCCCCCCTTAAAAACCCATAAACACATCATTATTTTCACTCTGTTATTTATTTTCCTCTCTACTTTTTTTTGCCTGTGAGGTGGGGGGAGCAGTTGGGCGGCAATGCCGGCCATGAAAAGAACTACCTCCTAGCAAATATGGAATCCCTCTTCCCTGCCGAATGCAACTCCAACCAGGAGAATCAGAGAAGTCCACAGCCATGGTTGGTAGTCATCCAGCACGCTTAAAACTATCTCCATAGTAATACGCTGACCCAACCATCAGCACAACTGTACCACCTTGAGCAAGAACTCTAGCTCTCATTAGCTGCTGACCTAATTGAGAATTTCCCCGCTTGAAACTAATTAGTCCTGCTGTGAGCACTCCTGCCGTTACAAGAGCACCTGAAAATCACAAAATCGTAAATTGCACAATGAGAATATGAGTTAGACAAAGTAAGTTCTGCATTGACTAGAGTGTTCAACCACCGTTTAGAAAAACATGAAATCAATGGATGATCAACGAGGATCCGAAGGACCACATAAAGGAAGATAATGCAGCTGAAACTCCTACAATACATAATTCTGCAGATATGCTGCTTCTGAAGAATACATATAGAGTGGGAGGCACCATTTCGCAAAAATCGGATAAAGGAAAGGCATGTGTGCAACAAACAAATGGGTCGAGTTCGAGGAATCTGAGCTTTGAAGCGACAAACAACGAGCTGAAATCCATTAACTACGAGTCATTTAGAATGATCTCTCGTGTGAGCTCCCTGATGAATTTACGTCGAAGCTTCATAAGGAGGAAATGGGAGGACATTTTTACTTGAAGGTAAAATAGTCCAATCCAACGGTTCCAATGTCTAATGCAAACAATGAAAGTATGCCAAAAGAAACATCAAACAATTGCAGTCAGACAGAAGATAGAGAAGAGACATCAACATCGGAGAAGAATGAAGGGGTGCAGAGTATAAACACAATCTTGAGAGAAGAGCAAGCAGGAAGTGCTTTGGAGCAACAACAACAACTAAAGCATTTCAGCTCTATCCAAGACTGGGTAATTGAGAAGGTGACTCAGCAACACAATCCAGCAACGGATAAAGACATATGGGTCCATCAAAATATGATCAAATTGGGGAAAATGTTTGGAGTAGATTTTCAAGGCCATGAAGAAGAAGCTTTGGAGCTTTTAATGCAAATTGACAGCTGCAGACAAGTTAGAAGGGTGGAGACAGAGTTGGAAGTAAAAAAACAAAGATTCAAAGGAGCACTAGAACTAAGAGGTCTAACTTCGTTTGATGTCAAATTCAAGAGTGATGGGAAAAGAAGCAGGGGAAGGGAGTTGTCAATCATTCCAATATGAAAATCAAAGTAATTTCATGGAATGTTAGGGGATTGAATGACAAGAAGAAAAGGGAGATCATCAAAAGTCAAGTGCAAAACTGGAAGGCAGACATTATATACATGCAAGAGACAAAAGTGGAGGGGGATATCAGGGAAATAGTTAAGCAAATATGGGGGGGGGGGAAGATGGGTGAGGTATGTAAGTTTAGAAGCTAGCGGTACGAGAGGGGGGATTCTGTTTTATGGGATTGCAGGGTATGGAAAGGGGAGATGTTGCAAACGGGTGCATACACTTTGACTTGCAAATTCGAGGCTCTTTTATAGGATTTTCAATGTCACATAACAGGAGTGTATGCTCCTAACTGCAGAAATGAAAGGAAAATAGTCTGGAGAGAAATTGGTGCAGTGAGGGGATTGTTTGAAGGTTCTTGGGCGGTTTGTGGTGATTTCAACGTTACAAGGTTCCCGTCTGAAAAACGGGAATGTTCAAAGAGGTCCAGAGCGATGGTGGAATTCTCGGATTTTATAGAAGATTTGGAGTTGATAGATCTTCCACTTGAAGGAGGCTACTATACTTGGTTCAAAGGGGATAATCATGTAACCGCTTCAAGAATCGATAGATTTCTTATTTCAAAAGAGTGGGATGAAAGTTTCAGTAACATCAAGTAAACTATCCAGCAAAGGCTGATCTCTGACCATTCACCTGTGGCTCTATACTGTGGTGTTTGGGAAAAAGCTAAATCATATTTTAAGTTTGAAAATTGGTGGCTGAATGTGGAAGGTTTTGAGGACAAAATTAGAGAATGGTGGACATCTTTTGCATTCATAGGAAGACCAGATTACATTTTAGCTTGCAAGTTAAAAGCTCTCAAGGGCAAGTTAAAAGAATGGAGCAGAAGTTGTGAAGGTAATTTGGGAATTGCTGAGTCAACTCGCAGGGATTGAGACCACGCAACAATTAAGAGCGTTGCCAGAGGAGGAATCAGTAAGGAAGGCAGCAATTCTAATGGAGATTGAGGAACAACTCAAGAATGAAGAAAGTGCATGGAGACAAAAATCTAGAGCATTGTGGCTAAAAGAAGGGGATAGGAACACAAAATTTTTCCATCGAGCTGCAAATGCACATAAGAGGCACAACAACATTGATCAGCTACTGATTCGACATGAAGTAGTAGAGGATCCAGAAAGAATAGAGAACGAGATCATCGATTTTTACAAGGATTTGTACACAGAACCAGAAGAGTGGAGACCAACTTGTCAATTTTGAAAATAGTCCGACGATTTCTGAAGCAGAACGGGAGTCTTTACGGTGTAACTTTGAAGAACAAGAAATCCTGAGTTGTTTGAAGAGGTGTGCAAGTGATAAGGCCCCAGGTCCGGACGGATACACAATGGGTTTTTTCATCAAATGTTGGGACATCTTGAAGAAAGACGTCATGGAGGCTTTTAACAACTTCCATTCTCAAGAGATGTTTGAGAAAAGCTTCAACGCAACGTATATAGCCTTGGTTTCAAAGAAAACAGGTGCGAAAGAATTGAGAGATTTCAGACCTATCAGTCTGATAGGGAGTTTCTACAAACTGCTCTCTAAAGTGACTGAAAGACTGAAGAGTGTGGTAGGAAAAATTGTTGATGCACAACAAATGGCTTTCATCAAAGGAAGACAAATAATAGACGCAGTGTTGATTGCCAACGAAGCAGTGGATTCAAGAATAAAAAAGAAAGAACCTGGAATCTTATGCAAATTAGATATTGAGAAAGCCTATGATCATGTAAACTGGAGTTTCCTACTCAGAATGTTAAAAGAAATGGGCTTTGGGCAGAAATGGATTAGATGGATGAAATTCTGCATATCAACTGTAACATTTTTCATTCTCATAAATGGATCTCCAAAAGGTTTTTTCTAATCACATAGAGGTCTAAGACAAGGTGACCCTTTATCTCCCTTTCTATTCATTATAGCCATGGAAGGTCTAAACAACATGATCAAAACGGCTAAAGTTAGTGGATGGGTGAAAGGATTTGAGGTAAATAGGAGTGGGGTAAATAATCTAGAGATCACACATCTCCAATATGCTGATGATACTCTAGTCTTCTGTGACGCAAAAATGGAGCAACTTAGAATCTTAAGGATCATTTTGGTCTTATTTGAGGGAGTCTCGGGGTTACACATCAATTGGAGGAAGAGCAATATTTTTCCCATTAATGAAGTTAACAACATGGAGCAATTGACACGGATACTGGGAGGAGAAGTTGGGTCCTTACCAACTGTCTACCTTGGGATGCCTCGGGGTGCAAGGTCCAAATCAAAAGAGATCTGGAATGCAGTCATAGAAAAGTGTGAGAAGAAGTTGTCAAGATGGAAATCACAATATCTATCATTGGGGGGCAGGCTAGTTCTAATCAACTCAGTTTTAGACTCACTTCCGACTTATATGATGTCCTTGTTTCCAATTCCAGCAAGCATTTTACAGAGATTGGACAAGCTGAGAAGATCTTTCCTTTGGCAAGGCAATAAGGAGAAAAGGGCTTTCCATTTAGTTAAATGGAAGACACTCACAATGGCAAAAAAACAAGGAGGTTTAGGAATAAGAAACTTGAAGAATCAAAGTAAGGCTCTTAGAATGAAATGGTTATGGAAGTACTCTCAAGAACCCCAACCATTATGGAGCAAAGTGATCAAAGCTAAGTATGGTGAGGAAAACAATTGGGTGTCACAAGATGTCAGAACAACATATGGAGTCAGTGTGTGGAAATCCATCAAAGAACTTTGGCCTATTATGAAGAATCACTCTTCCATTAGAGTGAACAACGGAAGGAACACGTCATTCTGGAATGATAACTGGTTGGGACAAGGAAGCTTGAAGGAAAGATACCCGGATATGTTTGGTTTAGCACAAAGCCAACATTACACAGTAGCTGAGATGAGGAGTCATCAAGGATGGGAATTTACTCTCAGAAGACGATAGAATGACTGGGAGATAACAAGATTAGCTGAACTTTACAAAGAGCTAGAAGCATTCAGAGGATTACATGAAGGTACTTGATCTAATTTGGTGGCAGAGGCACAACAGAGGGTTATATCAGGTGAAGGACGCATACAAGATTTTGAATCATAATAATCAACAGATAGACATATGGCCTTGGAAACATATATGGAGAACAAAAATTCCATACAAGGTAGCATGCTTCACTTGGCTGTTATTAAAGGAAGCGGTTTTAACCCAGGATAATCTCATAAAAAGGGGAATTTCGATGTGTTCAAGATGTTTTCTATGTGGGGAAAATGCTGCAACTGTCAGTCATCTATTTCTTCATTGCAAGATTACAGACAAACTATGGAAAATCTTTATTAGTTTTAGGGGTATTTCATGGTCAATGCCAAACAGGCCTAAAGATGTTCTTTATAGCTGGGAAGAAGCTGGAGCTGAATCAACTAGTAAAGAAAGATGGAGGACCGTACCGGCTTGTATCTGGTGGACAGTTTGGAGAGAAAGGAACGCTAGATGTTTCGAAGACAGAAGCAATCCAGTACAAAAGATCAAACTCAATTGTATTCTTCTTTTTTGTTTTTGGTGTAAACAGATTTACACAGAAGATACATTGACAATCATAGATATACTAGGATCTTGCTAGGAGTCTAGCCATAACATCTATTACTCCTTTTCATGTAAATTTTCAGTACACCTTAAGTACTGAGGTTATTAATATATACAATAGTTACCAATTTAAAAAAAAAGAATACATATAGAAGACCCAGATGACCTCTCCTTACAAGCAGAAACATCTAGCCCTCCATATAAGACCAGAATGAAGGAACTAGGGTAGACATTCTGAGCAACATTCGCTCCCTCCATGACTTGCATGCTCAGTACAAATAAAGCAGGCATCAGAACCTGTTCCTCACCCCATGTAACTCAAACTGATTACTATTAAAGAACTTAAGCATTAGGGTGGTTTTGTAGGTTCGATGTTTTTTAGGCTTTTGTTTCATTCAACTATGACACAGGCAGAGTTACTATTTTGCTTGCTCAAAGGTTGGATATACAATTGACTCGGTCATGAATTTGCACAGTTGCATTATTGCTGTTTCTAAAAAGGAGAAGTTAGTTTTCACATTTGAGCTAAACGCCAAGCTGTGAAGTTATATAGCTGAGTCTATAGGAACCATTAGACAACTTAACCGGATAATTACCATCATTTGACGCCCCAGATGTAAGCAATCTTTAACACTCTGTACCCTGCACAAGTCCTAAATAACGTTTGACGCATGCCTAAAGCTTAAAATTAGGAAATTAGAAGTGAATTTAGCATGGCGGGGTGCAAACAGTAGAAAACACTAGCAAAAAGAGTTGCTGGTAGAATTGCAGGCTTAGCGTTTGTGGTACAACCGAGCTACCAGCAGGATAACTGCATTGCAGTAAGGCCAAGCCACCTGTGTCATGTGGAGTTGAGTTTTGGCTGCCCAAGTTTTTGTAGAGGGCTAACGCATCACGGGCGGGAACATTACTATGTTGCTCAAGAAAGTTAGCAAGTAAGAAAGCAGCCAAGAATGTGAAGGACCCCTCCTATATTAATCACAACAAGCAAGAGAACATCCTATATCTCTTATTTTATAGGGGCATTCCTCATTGACGAGAGAACCTCCAATATTTCAACTAATTAGGTACTAGCACTTGAGGGACATAAACTGTCTTTTTTTTTTTTTGTTTTAATAAGGTATCTATAAACTGTCATTAATACTAATAAGGATCATCTGAGACATGGTTCAAAAATCAGCACCATTTTCTTGTACAAATGAATATAGTATCATGTAACAGGGAAAGAAGGAAGGAGTAACAAAATGCAAGAACTTCAAGTTCAAATACAAAAAGTTGCAAGTTTCATTTTGATCATTTTATGAGCCGAGATTGAATATTAGCACCCATGGAATAAATTCGAGCATATGTTAAATATTGTATGTGAACTGATAATTTTTGCAAATTTGAAGATATATAAAACAAAAGTACAGGTCAATTGGCATACAACCGTCAAACTCTTCAACGGAAAAACCCAGACGGAAAGCATAACTAAAAGCTTAAAATTGAGCAATAATTGGATGGATAATTATATAGAGACAACATGAAAATGAATACAAAGTTGAACTATTACAGACGAACCAATACTAAAAAAATTAGAGCAAAAGTTAAATTAGGGTTTGAATAATGTACCAATAGGAACAAGAGGGTTACGGTGGCGCTTGGTATCGGGAAAGATTGAATCCAGTTCAGAATCAGCCATTCCCATCCTTCTTCTATCTGAATCAACAACTTTGGATTTTGTTTTTCCTTTTTCAAATCTAATTTTCTTGTTTCTGCTTTCTTCTCTTCCCCCGAGTCGTTTTAGTCTCGAGTCTTTGAGGTCTGAAGTGTAACTACGTGTGCCGCTCTCTTCCCCTCTTTCCTCTTTTTTTTTCCCCCTTTTATGAAACAGAGAATTACATGAAAATAAGCTCCATAATAAAACATGACTTGATTATTTAAATCTTTATTTTCGTCAAATTTTAAAAAAAATTAATTTAAACTTTATTATTTTTAGCCAAACAAAAAAATTTAGCCTATTCTATCCAAATTTTATTATAAATTATATTCGAAAAAAATATCTAAAAAGGTAATATACTTAAAAAGATAAAATTATATTTTATTTATAAAAAAATATCACACATCGAAAAACTCACGTGGCAAGCGAGTGCTCCCATAATTATAGATAAAGGTCAAAATCGAATCGATAAATCGAATGCACACCCCTAAAATAAAGAAAGTACAAGCAAAAAGAAAGAAAAGAAAAATAAAAGATAAACGTATTTTATTAATAAAAAGTAAACATGATAATGACATGGCATCACTGTTAGCGGAAACGTAAAGAAAGAACACAAGATTTAACGTGGTTCGGATCAAAATAATCCTATGTCCACCAGAGAACAATTGCCTGCCTTCCCCTTCCTTTGCAGAGAGGCTGATTCGAACCCGCGACCTGACACTCCACGGCAAGCAAGCTTACCGCTGAGCCAAGTCGGCCCTTCAATTAAGACCACCAATAGTTTAATATTATAACTAATAATTCATGTCAAGTTTAGGGGAGTTTTAAGGTATTTTGCCAAAATATAATTATGCTAGATGTCCATAACCACCAAATGAGTAATTCCCACTACTCTTCTACGTCATCTCCATAATTCCCACTATGTCATTTTGTAACACACTTGAATACTTGAAAGAAATAAGAAGTCTTATCTCTTGTTCTCTACATTCTTGTCTATTTTCTTGTTTTATATTGTTATTAATTCGATTTAGTTTCTTAACACGACTCATGTTTTAAAACTTTATCCGACCTATCATATATTGTACATATTTTGAATGCACTAGTAAATTTAAAATCTGAAATTAAATTTGTGTTCTCATAACTATTGCTTTCACTCTCTTTTCTTATCACACCTTCTACATATGCTTCACGGGGTCGTTCGCCATTACTGCTTCTCTCCAAGTGTCACATAGTTCAAATGAAAGAAAATTGAACAATAGAAGTCCACCATTGAAGGCTATTCAAAGCTTTACTTTCGAAAATATAATTTTTTTAAGTTTGTTATTTGTGTGGATTCGGTGTTGTTCCAATTGACAAAGAGTTCAAAATTTTAATTTGAAGTGATTTTGAGTAGATTTGAGCAAGATTTTAGTTAGATTACAGAAAAAATGCAAGGAATGAGACGAAGACAGTTTTTTTTATAATTTTGTATAATAGTGTATATGGGTGTATAACATATCTTATACACATTTATACAAGCGTATGCAGATGAATTTCTTCCACGATTTTAAGTTACAATTCTTGTTCAAAGCCAGTCCAAATCTCAATTAAATGACTTCAAATTTTATATACAATCTCTTTATACCATTTCTAACAATTCTAAACAACACTCACTCCAAATTTCTCAAGAAATCAAATTCGAAATCTAAACTCAAATATTTAAGCTTGTTAAAAATCTAATTTTCACCGTTCAAATGGATTTAGTTTGTTGAACTAATATTTGAGTTATAGTTCCTGATTCAAAAACTAACTTAAAAGCTTGCGTAATCTTTTTTAAAAATTAAATAATAATTTCGAGAATTTATTTGAGTTGGAAGTTGAATCTTAGCCTATTATTTTTGGGTTTGATTATAAATTGAAATATAGGCTATAAAATAGAGAAGCATGGATCTCATTTGTTTTTATGTGAAATCTTCCCCGTTTCCAATTTACTTATCCTTTAATCATATCATAAAATCTATATGATTATAATACTTCAATTAGTGTTCTTAAATACATCATAATATTTATGTGACTAATAACTATAAAATATTTTTGTCAAGATCTAGTAAAATAAGCTATTAGAAATTCAGTTATTTTTATATATAAAAATATGTCATTCGTTTGGAAAGAATACGGAAGTAGTGTAATACAAATGAAATGGAGAAAGTATTACTTTTTGGGGTTTTTATATTTTAGCTAGTTAGTTAGAAAAATATTCACCCGCCTAACCTTAATAGTAGTTTTTAGCCTCCGTGCATATATTATACAGTGTATAATGTATACACATTGATTAATTGTATAATGATCATAAATTGTATAGTGACTTAAATTTGTGAAATATAAAGACTAAGAAAGATTATTTATTATTTTGAGTTTTATGGGAACTGTGTAGTGTAAAAGTTCTTTACTTTTACCCCGAGAGTTTGTGAATTTTGCCAAAATGGAAAGAGACTAACGGAGGTAAAAATAGCACGAGCTAGCTAATTTATGGTTTGATCATTTAAAAATAGCTAGTATTTGCAAAGTTATAGAAAAATAGTCATTATTTTGCTGCAACACGTAAAGTTCTAGCATAATATACTGAAAATTGGTACACTTGTGTATGAACTTCCAACATATTATTCTGAAACTCCAACACGCAGAAAGTTCCATAATAACAAACCGGAGATTGAAGCACCGGTGCTCCAATCTCCAGTATATTATGTCGGACTAGTATATTATACTAGAGTTCCAGTATACTTATGCTGGAACATAAGTATAATATACTGGAGGTATTTTTTTGGATTTTGAATAGTATTTTCGTCCAGATTTATCTTTATATAAAAAAGATAATCTTTCAGAAACCACTATGTTTAAGTGGTTATTAGCTAGTTGTAACTATCATTTATTATATTACTTCCTATAGCTATGTATTCCGATCTTTTAAGGTGTATTCGATGTATTTAAGCTATTGTATTCATGAATACAATAGCATCTCTAGGCGTGAAACATGGGATTACAACCAGATATTTTTTTGTATTTGAGTGTATTCGACTGTATTCATGACGTGAAGCATGAGATTAAAGCTGGATATAATATTGTATTCGAATGTGTTCCACTGTATTCATGATATAAAATAAGGGATTACACTGTTTTTAAACAAAAAGTGAATCAATTAATATAATAGACTCCGAATAACTCAAAAAACTCAATTATACCACACAAATTTTGTATTTTCAATTATAAAAATGATTCTCAACCGAGAAACACCCAAAAAATATAGCAATCTTTAGAGAAATTATATAATACATCCGAATACATAAACTATAGTATTAATTAAAAAAAAATGAATACATTTATGAAATATAGCGAGACAGTGAATACAATGAAATATAGATACATTAAAATACAAAGGAAAAAAAAGACAATGAATACAATGAAATACAACGAGATACATTGAAATACAATGAAAACAATAACAAAGGAAATACAAAGGAAAAAAGAGATAATGAAATACATAGAATAGAATACAGCGAGATATATTGAAATACAATGAAAAAAATAACAATGAATACAATGAAATACAACAAGATAAATTGAAATACAATAAAAACAATAATAATAAATACAATAAAATACAACGAAATACATTGGAATATATTAACAGAATTATTTCTTCTACAAATTTGGTATCGGAAGTATATCGATCAATTGGATCGCGAACCTTCCATCTACATCGATGAACGCCACGGTGAACCAGTACCCTGGCACTGTACTAAGTAGTGCAATCAAGGTTTGGCTGCTGGTATCCAGCCAAATGCGCTGAGTACATCTTTGTGGAATACATTCTGGCTATAGAAAGCAATGTCCAACAAGAACCATGTGGAAGTTAGTGCCGAATAGGTGTAGCCCATGGCGACGGACGAATTCCCAAGAAAATAGACCAAATTTATTGCTTTTGTCCCAAGACATTTGTTCTATTTTTGCATCCTCAGGATTAATGTCAACTTGTAGTACCCATGAGATCTGATTCGTTAAAACAAGAGAAAATTTCATGGAGAAAGAATGGAGTTTAGAGAGGGGATGGAGAAAAATCTGAAAGAACGAGAGAGAAAAATAATACAAAGCGTATTTTATGGCTTAACGATAGTTATAATAATCAAAAGGTAGCTATGGAATATAATTTTTTATAGGGTATTAATTTAAAATAAGCAAGATATAAATCTTTGTGATAAAAATTCCCATAAAAAATGACTAAGTTTTGATTATTTTTAAAATTGTGGCTATTTTTAAATGACTGCTTGTAAATATAAATATTTTTGAATTTCTACCGCACCAGAGAGATATGGCCCAGGTGAATTCGACTTGGGTCAGTCTAGTATTAAAACAAATGGGCCAGAATAACCCTTAACTTGGTTTAGCCCAAGCTCTGCCATTTAAGAGGGAAAAATTCAAAAATAGCCAGATTTACCACTGGTCATTGAAAAATAGCCAAGTTTCAAAAGTCATAAAAATTTAGCCACTTTAATCTATGCGAAAACACTGTTCAAAATCTGGAAAAATATGCCCGCAAATTTTACTGGAGTTCCAGCATAAATATGTTTGAACTCCTGTAAATTTTACGAGAGTTCCAAGATAACTATGCTGGAACTTCCGCAAATTTTACTGGAGTTCAAGCATAATTATGCTGGAACTCGCAAATTTTACGGGAGTTCCAGCAGTATAATTGTCCAGTATAATATACTGGAGTTTGGAGCACTAGTGCTCCAGTCTCCTGCAAATTTTACAAGAGTTAGCAAAGTATATCGGTCCAGTATAATATACTGGAGTTCATACACAAATGCACTAGAACTCCCGTATATTATATTGGACCGGTCCCTGTTGCAGCAAACTAGTGGCTATTTTCATTGACTTCGTAAACAGTGGCTATTTTTCATTGATCAGTGTAAAAACTGACTATAACATGAAATTTTAACTATTCATTTAAGACTCCATTAGAAGCAAAGCCCAAGATTAGAGAAATGTATATTTTAGCCTCTCCCAAAAATAAAGCCAATAATATTTTTTAAATTTCTGTATATATACATATAGTATACATATTTTATAATTTCTTAACTAGCAAATACAACTAGTGTTCACCGACCAATTAGTTTTATATTTTGCCCATAAGATTAGCTGAAGCATCATAGAATTCTGAATTCGCAGCAATGCACTAGAGAAGTTATTTGTTGGCCTAAAGTCGATGCATTTCTTTCTGTTAGTACTTGGTAGCACAGGCTAACATTAAGCATCTACTGTTTTTACCTTTTGTGAAAACGGCAAAAGATTTTAAGATTTTGCTTATTTTTCTAAATTAGAAGCAGCCAAATAAAAACAATAACACTATGGGTGTGTTTGGTATAACGGAAAATATTTTCCGTAAAAAATATTTTTTTGGAAAACAAGTAGTAATCTTATTTATTTTCCGGTGTTTGGTGCGCAAATTAAGAAAAATGACGTCTCAAGAATATTCATAAATAATTTAGATACAATAAACATAAAGCCATAAACTTTCAAAGCAACAACCTTCCGGACCCATAAATTTCATAAACTTTCGAACCGCTAAACTTTCAGAACCGCAAAATTTCGAACCCGTAAACTTCCAAACACATAAACCTCCAAACTCATAATTTTAAAACTTGTAAAATTTTGAGTCTATAAACCGATAAATAATAAAATAAAAACTAAAAATATATTTAAATTTTGTTTTCGGGGGGTGGGGTGGGGCTTGGGAGGTGCAGTAAAACAAAAAAAAATAGAAATTTAAATGACAAAAAAGTATTTTTTTTTGTGCGGGGGGGGGGGGGGGGGAGGTGGGGGTGGTTAGGTCCGGAAAAATAACAAAAAAAAGAAATTTGAAATTGTAAAAAAATAATAATTAAGGTAACAAAAAAAATTGTGGGTGTGGATGGAGGAGGGGGTGGAGGGATAGTAGGATGGGTGGTAAGAGGAAAAAGTGAAATTTTGAAAAATATTCTTTTGAGAGGGGTGGGGTGGGCTGATGACGGTGGGGAATGTTGAGAAGGAGCTTTAAAAAAATATTTTCCCTCCACTTGATAAGGAAAATATTATCCTCCAATTAAAAAAAATGAATTAATAAGGAAAATATATTTCAAAACATGTAAACCAATCAAATATGAGAAAATTAAAAAATCTTTTATTCCGTACCAAACACACCCTCTAAGTTCACTTAACGTAATAAAATTATAAAAGGATCGGATTATCATTCGAGATCCCATAAGTAACTCTTGATTGATAGATTTATAAAGGCTTGAATGTCTACTATTAACAACAACTTTATTTCGTTTGGATTAAAGTTAGGACAATATCGAATCAATAAAAAGGTGTTTGAACCAAACTAATTAATATGTGTGTCTTTCATGATTAAGTGACATGTATTCTACCTTTAAGGGTCAGTTTGGTAGGATGTATTAGGGAAATAAATCATGTATTAGTTTTGTTATTGTTAATCACTTGTTTGGCTGTATTTTTCAATTATACATAACTAATATTTATATTAGTTAAATATCATATTCAGTACTATTCTTATACATAACAAACCATGATATTAGTAATATCATGATTTTTAATACATGGTGAAATATGTATAAAGATAGAACTGTCTGTTTAAATCATTTTCCAAATTATTTCCAACTCATATGGTGGTATTTTTGTAAACAAATAATTATTTCAAGAAATTATGTAATGCGTGTTATTTTTAATACATCAAACCAATCAATCGATAAAAAATAATAATCACAGCACAACTATTATTGATACACCTTATTTAATACTATTCTTATACACCCTACTAACACAATTACACAATCCCTTTAATCTTAAATAAACTTATAATGTTAAATCATTTGATTTATTGTAAATATCATGTGGGAATAAATATTTACTCTATTCGACTAGTTGAGCGAGGATGAAAATTGTGTTTGTTTTACAATTTGCAAAAACTAACTTTTCCAAAAACTAAAATTACAATTTGAGTTCTTGGTACGTAAAAAATGTCTGTTTGAGCTATTTTTCCAAACTCAGGCTTTCAAATCCTATAAATGCTCCAAATGGATATAGTTTTTGAAACTACTTTAGTTATTCTCTATTTAGTAGGTTTAGCAGTTGGTTATGTTAGCTGAACCAAATCAAAAGGACTATATATGTCCAATCCAGAACCATAATATATTTGATTGATAGTTTTTCGATTATATTCTAACTTGTTATTCTCACTAACTTGTTGTTTTATCTCCAAAACTAATGTTATATTAATCATGGCGACTCTTGAAAGTTCTCATTTAGTGTTGTTATTTTCTCTAATTTCGATATGGTTTTGGTGGCTTGGCTCTCACCAAATGGGAAATTGATATCTACCAACTTTACTTCATTATTCCTATCTAAGAATTAGGGGTTCAAATCGAACCAGAAAACCGCATCAAACCGAAAAATTAAACTAAATCGATTAAAAGATTCGGCTAGGTTCGGTTTGACTTGGTTTGGTATTGAATAAAAAAATCTAAACCAAACCGATATATATATATATATATATATATATATATATATATATATATATATATATATATATATATATAAGACTTTTTATTGAATTTTCTTCAAAAAATATATAGAAATATTTTGGATCCTCTCATGTGTTAACCTTGAAACCGTACACTGACAGAAAGTTATAAATAGACGATTAAGAAAATAACTATAATGTGTTACTAAAAAATTCTCCCGTTGGAATATTTTAATTGACCATATGTTTGTCAATTTTTTCACTATTTACTAAACATATATTCATTTATCAAAACTTTATATATATCTTTAACAAAGTAGATTCAAATAATCTTTATATTATTAAAAGGAGAGAAAAAAGTCCTCTCCTTAAGCCAAGTGGCAAACTAAAACAATGCCACATGGCATAGTAAATTATTTAATTTATAATTTGTTATAGTTATTGGTTATTATTTTTAAAATTAATTATATATAAAAATTGAAAATAATAAAATACAATAAAAAACTACTCCACCATAAAAAGTTTTGATTCAAATTGTGGAGTAATTTCTTTCTAATATTCTGAATTCTATATATCTTCTTTATATTATTCAAAGGAGAGGATAAAACCTTCTCATTAAGCCAAGTGGTAGCTTAAAAAAAACCTTATGGAATAATTAATTAACAACAAAGAATTTATCTATTAAAAATTAACAAAGAAATTAACTACTAAAATATGGGTGAGGGTTGGTTTATGTTAGTTAATTTCTTTATTTCATTTTTTAAAATTACTTTCTTTTTTATTTTTTGAAATACAAAGTATATCTATTCATTAAAATTCAAATAATATTATTGAGAAAAATATACTAATATTTAGAACAAAAAATATATATTTTCAAGAGTAATAAAATATATATCTTCTATTATATTACAAAAGAATAGCAGACAAAAATATTAAACAAATAATATGCTAATAATCTATCTATATATTATTAAAAGCAAAAAAAAAAAAAGGCACCTCATTAGCCAAATGGTATCCAAGAAAAAAGCCAAATGCAATAATTAGTTAATAACAAAAAAATTATTTATTGAAAATTAACAAAGAAATTAACTACTCAAACATCAATGAGGGTTCGGTATATCGTATTGACAAATAAGACGACAATTAAAATTTATTAAAGCAATACAGTCTAATAGGATCAAACAAACCTGATTATGATTTAATAAATATTTTATTAATATTGACCGCGTATCACGCGGGTATTACTAGTATTCAAGTAATAAAAAAATCCGAAAACCCAAAAAACTCAATAAAACCGTACCACTCCAAACCGATATAATTAATTTGGTACTATTTTAATAAAAATCGAACTAATCCAATTCATGTACACCCCTACGAAGAATGGTGCATGGAAATAGTATGGTAAAATCAATATGTATGTATTATCTTGGTTTTTTGTTTTTTGTTAGACCTTGTTATTGGAGTTACCCACTTTTTCCTTTTATTCCGTACTTTTAAAATATCATTCGAAGAGGAAACTAATCCGATTTTAAATGTATTAGAATTTATCATTACTTTAAAGAATAAAAAATTAAAAACACCAGTCAAATCGAATACCTAAAAAATTAATAATGGCTGAGAGCTGGTATAAAGAACCTACACCAGCCAAATCAAATACATTATTAATTGTTAATTAAAAAATCGGTTCGCTCATGCAATGGACAATTCGGATATGTTCAAGATAATTATTCTTTCTTTTTTTTTTTTTTTTTTTATAATAAGATTGCCCACATATCATTATCAATCCAACATATAAGCCAGTAATTGGTAAGAGTCCAAAAAATAGGTGGGACACTACGTACTGGAGTATGGTAAATTATTAAATTTTGACATTTGCGAAACATGCATATATTTAATGTAGACTAATTCACGTAACTTAGATAAATGATTACTCGAAGGCATTAAATTATGGATGAATACAGACTAAATATATTATGACACCAAAGATTAAGAACATAAATATCATGACGTTAATGTACGTGTTTCTCAAATTGGATTTATAAAAATTGTTATACATATCCCTTAGACCCAACCTCATATTCTCAATTGAGATCAACTTGACAGCACGGCAAGTAAATATTTATAGAGGAGGTAGGGTAAAAACTTTTCCGTATCGATTGTTTACGCCAAACCAATGAATACATGACATGTGTCTTGGAATGTAAACTTCAATCATTTAACCATGGTAAATTATATGTATTCTTATCTAATTAAATTAATTAACTATAGTAAATTAATGTAGTTTAGTGTAAACACCTGATATGAATAAGTATTTACCGAGGAGGTACTTAGGACAAAAACATCCATGACAAAGGGGTAGAGGATATGAATGCATAATGCCTTCTACAAATATTTTTTTTTACTAAAGGCCAATATGTCGAAATTTATTGAAAGATAAAGTGAGTAAAAAAACAAGAGATTAAATCTAAATAAAAGAAATCATTATTTTTTGTGTTTTTTCTTCTAAATCGTGTCTTAAAAAAATACTGAAAATAGCAATCAAACAATCATGATTTTTTTTTCTTTAGCAGCCAAATGACCCTAGTGAAGTTGGTTAATAACTTCCTCAACCTATACTATAAACGTTTCTGAATTGTGATTTACTTTTCATCAACTGAAAATTCGGCTAAATAGGTTAGACTAGATTGTATCAAGAGAACATTATACACAAAAGAAATTGAACAAATTCTCATAGTCGCATAAGGTGAACACTGAGATTAGCAAGTCATGAGTAATTAGATAACACACGATTAATTCTTTCAAGAATATTAGCATTGTTATGTCTATCATTTGTCCAAGTATAACGACTATCTTTATATCCTAAATCTATTAACAAATAATAATTAAAACAAGTAAGAAGTGTATTGGCACGTTTATTATTAATTGGAAGACCTCCAAATTTATCATTAGCATCAAGGATTTCATTGAAATCCCCACCTATCAACCAAGGTCCCTTATAGTTATCAAAGATACATTGAAGATTTTTTCATAATACAAGCATATTCGATAAATCATTACTAGCATATATGGCACTAAATAAGAAAGTAAAAGGTAGAGGACTAACTTGGATATTGCAATGGATGTCTTGAGTAGTTGTAGCAACTTGAGTGACATTTAACAAAGCTGCATTCCATAAGATTATAAGCCCACCTAAATGATGTACTGCTGGTACTTCTATCATGCCAGTAAAACCAAAATCATCCTTAACTGTTTGATGAGATTGTGCATGGGTCTCTAATAAAACAACTAAAGCAGGTCTATTGTAATCTAACAAAGACCTAAAATTCCTACAAAATTCCACATAATGACTTCCCCTACAATTTCAGATTATAAAATTCATATGATTATCATTGTCTACAAATAACTCAGAATTAGACTATCCTATACGTAAGGTCAGGATCGGAAGAAATAACATGGCGTATTTCCCTACTGTTGGATTGGTTGTTGGCCTGATTCTGAATGAGGTTGACACTAGATTTTGGGGACACTTTATGAAATTTTTTCTTTCGAACTCCTCCTTCTGCACGAAGATTTTTACTCCATTCATGCATGCATAAATTGGTGTTGTCTCTCTGTTGTAGGCGATTGCTGCGTCTAACTCTCTCTGTAAGTTCTCCTCTTGCTCTCTTTGTTCTAGTTGATTGTGATTGTCCGATGAGGGTGGATGAGGTGGTGGTGTGGGAACATGTGGTGTGCCTGGCGTCAATAATGGCGTGTGAGGTTGAGTCTCCCAGTAAGGTTGAATCCAAGGGACATTGGGAGTTGGTGGAGGATGAAATGGCAGTGTTATGGCATCTGGATGAAGAGGTGTCTACTCCCAGACTGGAGATGGAGGAGTAAGGGGTTGAAATGGTGCTATATTTGGAGTTTTGCATCATTGACCAATGGTAGCGTGCAAATATTTCCGTTCCCAATGCCATTCCCTCCGTTACAATTGAGCTAAGTCTCTTGGATGATTTATTAGAATAGTTACATCTTGTTGATTCACTTGCATGGTGAAAGTGAGAGTATGGTTGTTGAGTCCCTCTTCTAGCCAAGATGCTAGGTACGTTGGTGCATGGGGAGTGTGAGCCGTGTACACTATGGAATTTTGTTCCATTGTTAGATGTGGGGGTGGACAAGAGAATGGATTGGGATTGTTGTGAAGTTGATGAGAGGTTTGTCTTGGAGTATTCCGTGAGCTCCTCGGGTGACTTAGGAAATTGAATGGGAACATGTTGAAGTTGAGTGTTTGTAGAAGGAGATAAGGAAGTGGGATTATTAATAATAGGAATATCTATATTAGTAGATATGTTAGTGGGTGTTTTGGCCGATTGACAAGATTGATATGAAGGGTTTTGGTTTGACCTAGTAATTGAGGTTGAGTGAGTTCTTTGCCCTATTTGCATGTGTTCATTTGCTAGGGTTGGAGTGTTACAATTAATGAGGGGTGAAGGAGGTGTAAGTATTTTAGGGGAATGTTGGTCGAGTAAGGTAGAATTAATAGAAGGGGAGAGGGTTTGATCATGCAAGTGTATGGGTAGAGCTTTGTCTTGCATGTGTGAGTGTGTGTCGTGACTCTTTGCATGTTGAGAGATATGAGTAGTGGTGTGGTCAAGATTTTCTAATTGGACCCCACTATTAGGTGCTTGATTGCTAGTTAAAATTTGACTAAGAGTATTGTCTTGTCTAGGACTAGTATTAGGGTGATTTAAAGCATTGAAATGATTATTATCATCCTTTAATAAATCAAACTTATTATTAGTTACAACTTTGGTCATTAATAATAGAGCCTTTTTTAATAGGTAAATGTGTATTATGTAAAGATAATTTTGTAAAGGGGAGATGATTAGGATTAATGTTAGCCAAAGACGTTCACTTACCAATACTTACCTCTTTACGTGCTTGCTTTGCATTTGCAACTTTGGAAGGAAATTGAACTAATTTCCATGAAGTTTGTGTATCCATTGCTTCCATAGTAGTAGAAATATGGTTAGAATTAGCCATGCTTAAATTCAACCCTTTGGATGGACAAGTTCTTTGATTATGACCCATACAACCACATAAAATACACATTAAATTCAAACCTTTATAGAGAATAACTTGTTTGTGTTCACCAATGTAAAGATGAGACTTTAACGGTTGATTTAGTTGAACTTCAACACATAAACGAGCATATTGACCTCTTGTAGTATGAGAAGTACAAATATCCATAGATAAGAATTTTTCAACTTTTTGAGCCAACTTCTTTAATAGATGATAATCGTAAAACTCAGTAGGTAATTTCGGTAATCGCATCCATATAGCAGAAGATGTAATTTGAGTAAATGAAGCTTTAAATCTAGGCTCCCATTGTCGCACAGATAAAAAATGGTTTAAAATAAACCAAGGTCCTTCTTGCAAAGCACGTAATTTATTTTCCTCTTTTTAAAATTTAAGAAGGAAAAAGTCTGAGCCTAAATCAATTAATGTGAGATTTTCAGTAGGTTGCCACATAGCATACACCTTTTGTCTTAGCAATTGATGTTCCACCTTACGCCCATAAACCTTGATAATCACAGCATGTTCCCAAGGCTTATAAGTCGATGTTTTTCCTCTACTGTTAATGGAATAAAAATAGAAGAATCGGTAGGTGCTTCTATTTCTTCAGTATAATCAGAAGAGTCCATCCATGGAGTAGGGGAATTAAACTCTATATGGTTAGGGCTATTAGTAGTGAGAGTTTCAAGATAGGATTTTGGAAGATTTGTAGTATCAATCAAGTTGGTGAATCTAGTTGCATAGCTCGTATTCATAGTTATAGAATTTAAAGATGGATTGTCACGAGATTTTGGTGGTATTGATGGTGAAGGAGATGAGTGGTTAGAGTTTGGGAGTGTTTGGTCCATTTTTCAGTTGATGTACTTCTACCCTAAGGAGTCCTTTATTATTCTAAAATCAACTCTTTTCAAAAAGTACTTTTCAAAAAAGTATTTTTAGTAAAAGATAGTTTATATTTAACTAATTAATTTTGAAAAAATACTTTTCGGTATCAATAGTGGGTATTGGGACATAAGAATTGTAAAATTCTAAAAAAATGTTTAGTTTTTTTAAATAAAAATAATATTTGAAAATTAAAGTTTTGTTTGGACATGAATACAATTTAAAGCTGTTTTTGAATTTTTGTAAGTAATTTTTGAATAATAACTTATTGGAGTTTTTCAATTTTCAAAAAATCTCAAAATTCAACTTCAAGTGAAATTTAAAATTTTCACGACCAAATACTAGTTCCGAAAAAAAAACAAAAAAGATTTTGAAAAAGTAAAAAAATAAATTATCACCAAACTGACCCTTAATATTTGACCAAACTTTTAAAATATTCTTCTAGGTGATTTTCGTCAAAAATACTTTTAAAAAAAAAATTTGAGGAAAAATTATTTTTTTACTTCTTAAATTGCTTCTATTTATAAAATTTGAACAAACTCCTTAACTTCGAAAAGAAAAATACTTTTCGACCAAAAATAATTCTTTCGACCAAAAATAATTCTTTCGACTATAAAGAAGTTTGGCCATATATGCTATAAGTTAAATTCTAATTATTGTGATACATACAAAATTATGTGCACCGACAGAGGGGAGGGCACTAAAGAAAGTTTGTGGTGGGAAATTGTTATAGAAGTCCACAAACGTAATCCCTTTGTCATTGAAAATGTAGGAGCTAAAGTCCTATTCAATCTGCCCCGTTACCTCTCTTTGTTGAATCAAAATTAATATTTTTTTTTTCTCATTCAATATTCGGTATTCATATTGGAACCCGACTATATTCGGATTCGCGCCGCGTAGGGCCCCTTGCGGGGAAGGCTACATCTTACTATCTCTGTCATAAAAGAGTTACTTATCATTTTACTCTAGTTGCGAATCAGCGTAGTACAACTGTACAAGTATACACACATAATATCTTCTCTAATGTAAAATTGTATAAAACGTATTATAATCCTAATTCTTTTTAAGATTGAGGAGATGAATGTTCATTTTCAAAGTTTGGTATGAATCGAAGCAATTACTTATTGGTCCTCAAGTTTTGACCTGTCGATTATTTTATATATTGAAAGTAAACATTATAAAAATGTTTTCCGATTTTCCTTAAATATTTTGGAAAATATTTTCCTCATAAACTCATTTAATTATAGGAAAATATTTTCCTTATCAAGCGAAGGGAAAATAGTTTCCAAAATACTTTTTCAACCTTCCCCACCTTATTTCTCATCCCTGCCACCCCACCCCAACCCTAACCCTAGCCCCCTGTGAAAAAGTAAAGTTAATTTTTTGGAAGAGTAAAAATTACACTTAGAAGAAGTTTCTAGAAAGTTATGGAATAATATCTTGGATATTTGTAGTACTTAAGAAATATCTAGCTATTCTAGAATCTTGGATATTTAAGGAAGATATTAGTAGAATGTGATAGAATTATCCAGATTATTTTTGTATCTAGAACCATCCCTAGACAAGTATAAATAGGAGTAACCTTAAGCATTTGTATTGAAGCTAAAAATCAAGAAAACCTTCTTTCCAAAACAAAGTTCTTCTCTCCATAACTTTTCTTCTTCTTTGAAAGCTTCCTCTTCCTTAGTTGAATCCTCCAATCTTAGTTAACGATCTAGCAGAAGGTCTCCGAATAATACTCTTCTTATGCTATTCTTTACATGGTATCAAAGCCTTAAGTCGGCTTCTGGATTTCAAGGTCGGGTTAGTGGTTGATTCAACTGATTTCTCTAAATAGATTTGGGTGGTCGTGCTAATGGACTGGGGATGGAGTTATTGAACCAGTCTAACTACAAGGTATGGAAGACTTGTATAGAGTCATACCTTGTTGGTGAGAATTTGTGGGAAGTTGTCAATGGAAGCAACACAAGTCCTCCTGCTGACGCACCGGGAAATAGCAATGCGCATAAGAAGTGGAAGCAGATTAATGCTAAGGCGGAATTTGTCTTGAAGAGGTCTATCTCTTCTAATTTATTTGATCATATTATAAGGTGTAAATCAACTCATGAAATATGGAGGACCTTTGACCGGCTTTTCAACAAGAAGGATGAAGCTCGGCTACAGATTTTGGAGAATGAGTTAGCTAACACCACTCAAGGTAATCTCTCTATTGTCGAGTATTTTTGAAGATTAAAACCTGTGTTCCAAAATTCTCTATTGAACCCGGAAGAAGCTGTCTCTGAAGCACAAATAAGAAGAATCATTATTCGTGGCTTATAAGTCAGAATATATTCCATTTGTTACATCAATTCAAGGATGGGTTCAACAACCATCTTTGAAAGAATTTGAGAATTTGTTGCCGTCACATGAGCTACTAGCCAAACAGATGGATGGTGTATCTATCAAAGAAGGAGAAGGAAATGTTCTTGTTGCCGATAAGAGAAAATATAAAGAAAAATCAAGAGATAGCATGCACTTTCAGTCCTCAAGTGGTTCAAGCTGGTCGGGAAAGAAGGGGGAGTCTTCCAGTAACGGTAAAAGCTTTTAAAATGTTATCGTTGTGGCAAATTCGGTCATATAAAAATATATTATCGAGTCAAGGAGAGCAATATGGCTCAAACCAAGAAAGTTGCTGAAGAAGAAGAAAAAGAAAAAGATTGGGGGAAAGTGTTTCGCAGCGGAGACTCGAGCAATAAATGCCACGGCTTCCATAAATTTTGAAAGAGACTGGATCGTGGATTCAGGATGTGGGCACCATCTCACTGGAGATCAATCCAAATTCTTCACTTTTCATGAATACAACGGACATGATGTCATTGTTACAGTTGATAATACAGTCCATAATGTGGAGAAGGAAGGCATTGTTGTGATCAATGAGAAGCAAAAAGATGCTATCACCCTCAACAGTGTCTTTCATGTTCCAGGTATAAAGAAAAATCTATTTTCAGTTGTAAATACTATAGATGCTAAAAATTATTTGCTATTTGGCCCACGTGATGTGGAGTTCCTCCGAAATATCAAGGTTCTCAAGGCAGATATCATTCACTCAGGTAAGAGAGTTAACAATTTATATGTCCTATCTGCCTCTAATTCATATATTGAAAAAATGAGTACCAATGATAATACACATCTTTGGCATGCTAGAATTGGACATCTAAGCATAGATAAATTAAAAATCATGGTAAAGTTTAATCTAGTAAAAGGTTTGCCTAACTTAAGAAATTTTGGTGGAGGAGAGGTTTGTGAAGGATGTCAATATGAAAAGGCACATCGTCTTTCATTTGACAGATCCTTGTCAAAATGCAATTTCCCACTAGAACTTATTCACAGTGACTTTGACTTGATGGGGCCAACGAGAACTCCTTCATTTTCAGGTTATTCTTATGTGCTAATTTTTATTGATGATTTTACTAGATTCACTTGGGTTTATTTTGTGAAGTACAAATAGAAGTTTTCAGAAAGTTTATGGAGTTCAGAAAAACAGTTGAAGGTGAACTCGATTCCAGAATAAGAGGGTTGTGAACTGATGGTGAGTTCACATCAGATGAGTTTCTTTCCTTTTATCGTCAGCATGGCATTAAAAGAGAGCTGACATGCGCTGATACACCACAATAAAATGGAGTGGTTAAAAGGACGATCCGACACTTAACTGAGACATGTAAGAGTTGGCTTCATTCTAAGAATTTACCTAGAGCCTTGTGGGATGAAGGTATAAAATGTGCAGTGTACGTGATTAACAGGATGTCGCTTTCTCCATACAATATAAAGTCTCCCTATGAATTAATGTTTGGAGAAAAGTCTAGCGTGAAACACCTCATGATTTTTGGCTTTATTTGTTATGTTCACAATCCAGATTCTCAACAGAGGAAGTTAGCAAGGCAAAGAAATGCATCTTTGTCGGATATGATGAAAGGAAAAAGGGATGGAAGTGCATGGATCCAAAAACCCATCTCTTTGTTGTCTCAAGGGATGTCATATTCGATGAAATGTCTTTATATTATGGAGCTGCATTGGATGAAGTGAGTTCAAAAACCTTAAATAATGGAGATTCAAGCTTTCACATGGCAGGTGCTTCTCTAGATAATACAGTTGCCGAGGATTTAAGAGAAAATGGGAGTCCTGGACCTCAACAACATGAAACTCAACAAGAAGATGATTCAAGTGGTTCGGGAAGGTCAAAAAGAACTATTATCAAGCCAACTCGCTTCAGAGATAAAAATTTTGTCAGTACGTACTTATGTTCCTTTGCAAGACCAATTGAAAGAACCTCCGGTATTTGGGGAAACAAGACGAGCTAGAAAAATAGTGCTGAGATTTTCACCAAGACATCTCCTAAAGCATCAGTTGAGTTCTTCCGCGACAAGCTTGGGGTAGCTTCCAAAAAATCACTTTAAGGGGGAGTGTGAAAAAACAAAGTTGATTTTTTGGAAGAGTAAAAATTACACTTAGAAGAAGTTTCTAGAAAGTTATGGAGTAATATCTTGAATATTTATAGTACTTACGAAATATCTGGCTATTCTAGAATCTTGGATATTTAAGGAATATATTAGTAGAAGGTGATAGAATTATCTAGATTATTTTTGTATCTAGAACCATCCCTAGACAAGTATAAATAGGAGTAGCGTTAAGCATTTGTATTGAAGCCAAAAATCAAGAAAACATTCTTTCCAAAACAAATTTCTCCTCTCCAAAACGTTTCTTATTTTTTGAAAGCTTCCTTTTCCTTAGTTGAATCCTCCAATCTTAGTTAACGATCTTGGGCTAGCAGAAGGTCTCCGAATAATACTCTTCTTTTGCTATTCTTTACAACCCCTCCCTCCCTCCCTCCCCTCCACATGCCAACCCCCGACCCTCTATCCTTATTCTAAATAAAATATTGTTAATAGGACTTTCTTTTCATGTTGTAGATAGAGTAGTTTTTTTTTATTTCAATAAAATGAATATTTTCTTTCATTTCAATAAAATTATGCAATAAAAAGTATTTTCAATGATGCAATAAAGCAACACATAGTTTTTTTGGGTTTGTATGAGTAGGGGTGTTTATGGTTTGGTTTGGATTTGTTTTTTTTTTTCTAAAAAGAAACCAAACCAAGTATGTCGATTTTTCAAAGAACCAAACCAAACCAATTAAGTTGATTTTTCTCGATTAGGTTTATGTCGGTTTTTCGGTTTTTTCAGTTATTTATCGATTTTTTCTTAAATATAAGATATACACCACCAAACACATATTTCGGAGACCACATTTTCAATGTAACACTGTCAAATCAATTGTCCTTTGAGAAATCTATTATTTATCAAAATATATTGATGATAATTGAATCAAATGATGATGAATAATTTAAGAACTCAATTAAAAATATGTTATTTTTAACACGAAATGGATTCTTACACTAAACAAAAGAAAATTACCAATCAAACTAAAATGTAAAGGTAAATATCATAAATTTTTTGAAACTTTGTATAACAATATACATATATATAGGTGTAGTATTAAATTTGAAACAGTTAATCCTATAGTCGTTTTGGTTCGGTTTTTTCTGATAAAAACCAAAACCAAATCATATTTGATCGGTTTTTAAAATTCAAAACCAAAACCAAACCAAACCAAACCAAAAAGTATCGGTTTTTTGGTCGGTTTGGTTTGGTTTTCGATTTGGTTCGATTTTTCGTGTTTTTATGAACACCTCTATGTATGAGTTCTTAAAAGAACAATTAAATTTTTCAAAAAAATAGTCCTGAAAACATCGGGTGTTTCAGGGGGAGGGGGGCAAGAGCACAGGAAACATGGGGATTTGAGGGATGGGGGTGAGGAGAATAGCATAAAAATATTTTGTTACTCTCTTAACAAACACTACAAAATATTTTCCATAAAAAAAATTTTACTCACTAACCAAACAATAAAAAATAAAAAATAAAATTAATCATTTTCTGAAAAATACCAAACACACCCCAAGAGTTGGTAGGTGATAGAATACACCGGAATAACTAAAGTAAAGAAAACTCTCTCTTTTGAAGTTTGACTAAGCATTATCATTTTCAACGAAAATTTTAAAATAATCAAAAGCGCAGAACGAAAGGCAAATTCTTAGTAGAAAAGACTGGAAAACACTAGTTGCAGTGATGACTTTTGTATTATAAATTATAAAAGATCCAAAGTTTAGAACAAGTGAAGGGAAAAGCATCTTAAACAAATTTCCATTTCTCAAAAGGATAAAACTAGTGGATGGGGGGAGAGATGTTCTCTTCTATTGCTTTTTCTGTAAATCTTTTCTCCAACTAATATCGCCTATAGATTTCATTTCAGATAAAGAGAATGAATATTTAGATTCATATAGCTCACTCTAACATCGATCCTAACTTGCTTGGGATTGTATCATAGTTATCAATGAAGATTTATATAATCAATCTCAACCCATACTTATTTATGATTGCGACTAAGTTATTGTTGCAGTAATTTGATCCCAGCCTGCAGGACATCCAATGGTATTACCTAGCGAGAGGAAGAGTTTCAAACTCAGGTATACATCTCCAAGCAATGCTCGAACTCACAACCTCTCGGTTGGAAGTGGGGGTTGCTTACCATCAGAGCAACCCCTCTTGTCAAACATCCTGCAGTAAAAGGAACGTAATTGTCCAGCACAATGATCGCATTCGAGAGGTAAGGACCGTTAACTTTCGAATTTTGTGCTAGGTAGATTGGTGTCTTGTCTTTTCTTATTTATCAATTTATCTGCTAATTAAATCAACTGATGCCTTTAACTTGGAAAAAAAATAAAGAATTACTTTTCGATGAACAGGATTTGAAGAAGACATAGTTTTCACAAGTGGGATCTCAAAAAAAGTGTATACACTAACCTTATTCCTACTCTATAAAAATAGAGAAGTTATTGCCGAAAACCATTCGTGCAAGGATAATGATTAATTGTAGTCATTACCACAAATAAAATTGCAAAAGAAATTGTTTATCAGAAAATCTACCACTAGAGTAGATAAGTTGCCAATGGAAAAAAGGAGAAAATGGGTGCAAACATAAGTATTTTCTTAATTGTTTAAGAACAATGGATAGCAAATTTCGATTGATACAATGAACCATTTCCACAAGTAGTGGAAAAAGCAATATGGGGATTAGCACTCTGTTGATTTTGTTCAAGGCTAAAGCCCAACATGATTGAAAAATCACAAGAGCAATCCTCTCATAATTTACCCAACACATATATACTCTGCATAATATGTACACGAATAAACACACACAAAACGCCAAATACCCTCTAAGACATGTTACATCATTAAATTACACCTCAATGATACCTTTTTGACTACTACAACTAACACTAGCTTTCCATTGCTTTCTTTGAAAGCTCTTCTCAATCTTTGAGTTGGATACTTTCCTTTGGGGTTACTTTGGTTTGAGGGCATATTGTTTTTTAACAAACCCTTCAAAACCTTATTCCCACCACGTGTTACTCTCCTACGCACAATTCTTTGTCTTCACAACATCATCTCAAAGTTTTGCCTTTGATTTGTCTTCACTCCTTCATAATCACCTGTTATAAAAATAAAAGACACTCACTTTTACATCACATCGTATCGCAAACAGTCTTTCTCCCTCCGTAAAGTAAAAGTACGATAAGGTCTACATATATATCACTCATCCCAAATTCCACTTGTGGAAATATATAAGGTATATTATTATTGTCTAGTACTACGATAAGATTTACATACACATTATTCATTCCAGACCCCATCGTAGAAATACACTAAGTATATTATTATTGTCTAGTTTTAGATCACATCATATTCACACAATCTCATTGCTTCAATTGACACATAAGGTTAGGTGTTAGGCTTTATATACCAAACCCAACCTCCTCCTAACTCTTTAAGTAATATACTACACTTTCTTTAGTCTAATGATTATGACATTTGATCCAACTTTCCAATTTAAATCCCAAAATTTAAAAAAAGAAACATGTGGTTGCTATGTACATAATATAATATCTTCTTAAAATGAAACTCAATTCAATTATTGTCCTTTCTCTTGTCCATACATTAAGGATAAACCTATGAGTACCCTTACATTTGGCTATAGTTCAAGACTTGGTGGCAAAAGAGATAATGGTGACAAACAAAGAGCCAAGATGGCATCATTTTCAAGGTTTCATATTGTGTATATTCAATAGTTTGACTAATCGAAAGTGTAAAAATGAAAAAAAGAATCATGTCACATGTCAAAGTTACAAGTTTCTAGCTAACATAGATGGCTAGATACCCTTTTAAAATATTACACACACACCAAAAGAAAAAAGTAAAACCTTCACAACTACTACTGGCAGCTACTAAAAGCAAAGTATCTTAAGAAAAAATGTTCTAATTTCACGTGAAAATCCTACCTAGTTAGATTGAAATAACGTAACCATAAGAAAAAAATGGCATCTTGAAGAGACTCACCCCCCCAAATAGTCAAGTTCTACAAAAGAATTGTTAAGCTAACTATCCCAACAGCACAACTTCTAGAATACTAAATCTACCAAGTAAACTCAGCAAAATTGAGTAAATTCAACCCAACTCAGTTAAAAATATCGTTTTTTTAATGAACTAATAAGAAAGAAATGTCATATAAATAAGGGGCAAGTGCACTGATAGTCATTCTTAGGATGCTATTTAAATATTAATCATTATTTATTTTGTCAAAAGTTTATTGACATTTAAGACCAAAAGTTTAAAAAAATTCTTTTTTTCTTAATAAGAAAGAAATGTCACATAAATAAGGGCAAATGCGCCGATAGTCATTTTTGTCCTGGAATTTTAAACTAAAAATCATAACTTTAGGGCACTTTAGTTGCGAACTGAAAAAATAAAATTGAGGATGCACAGACAAAAACTAAATAGCGACCCTTTAGAGTCCACACTAGCTAGGGTCGTTTCTAGCATAAATAAATTGAAATAGAGGGAGTATGTATGACTTACCAATGGAGCAAAGAAAGAACTAGTCCTTGAAAATGACTGAATCTGCCAATTCCATCAAAGGGTTCAAGCAATCAGCTGAAAATTTCCTTGCAAACATGTAAGAATATGTTGAATTGGAAACCCTAAGATCATAAATCAGCTGTGCAGAAACTTGAGCAGGATAATAAGTATGTGGATGACCATCAACTGAATCAGTCCAATTCACATTTGTCAATGTATACTTAGTACACCCCTTTGGATCCTCCATTGATAACAAAGTAGGAAAATAATGTTCCTCAGGATAACAAGACTCAACATTAATACACTTTCTCTTAAATTTCCTCCATAATTTCCTATCCTTAATCACCATTAAAGAATGTTTCCTTGTTAATGCAAAAAACTGTGACCCAACTTTAAACTCCTCAAATTTCACCTCAGGTTCCATTACATTCTCCCCCCTCGCATTATACCTATCCAATAACGAATCAGACTCATCTAAAATCTCAATATAACTCGGAAACTCCATTTTCCTTGACAGTTTTTGTGTATCAAGTAAAAATTTGTAGAAATAACTAAACGAATGTAAAGGGATACAATGTTGTGAAAGAAGAACAAAGTAGGTGTTCGACGGATCGTCAAGAAGCGCGTGAGCGAGTAGCCTTCGTTCTGCAGATATAAGTGTAGGAGAACTACGTTGAGTTTGTTTTGCAGGAATTAAGCGATCTTTAAAAACACCCAATAAAGGTGAGATTTTAACAAAAGGATCAGAGTGTACGTAAATGTTATACAGATGTGGATCTACAGGGTTAATACTGTCATTAAAGAATTTTTCCCATAAAGGAGCAAACTTTATGTCTGAATTTGTTAAAAACAGGAAAGCAATTTTGGGTGGGCGAACGGTAGTAGATCCGAGCCGGAGTTTATGTGAAGGTTTTTTAGGGAAAGTGGTTTCAGCGGCAATTGCTTTGTGAAAAAGGGAAAGATCGTCGAGTTCGTCGGGTAATGAGATTGAGATTTGACGAGGAGGGAGGATTCTTGGTGCTAATAAAAAGAGAATTGGGACTGATATTAGGAGAGTAAGTGAAGGGATAAGTATAGATAATCTCAACATATTTTCAAGAAAATGTGTGTGTTTTACACCAAAATGGACATTAATGTAAAGAATCTTGGATTTTTGGTAATGGGGTTTGGGGGAAATTAGGGCTGAGAGTGGAAGTGAGAGTGGAAGAGGGAGATTTGGGGTAAGGGGAAGAAATGGTGAAAGTGGCTGAAATAGAGTGGAGGTTTGGTGTAGGGTGGGTGGGGTAACGGAGAAGATGGGGGAGATTGACGGCGTTAAGAGGTGTAAATGAGTGGAAACTGACAAATAGGGACGGTTCAAGGAAATTGCAGGTGTGTAGGGACTCGTGTAGATAGTTGAATGGGCGTACCTTTGGGGTACTATTGGTTTACTTTATTGCTTTTTTAATTGTTTTTATTACAAGAAAAATTAATTTCTCTATTTTAATCCGTGATTGTACGGAGTTCAAAGTTTTTTTCTTCTTCTTTCCGAAATCAATAATTAAGAGAATTTATAGTAGGGGTGGGCATAAAATCCGAAATACCGAATTCCGAACCGAATCGAATTTATTCGGTATTTCGGTTTCGGTTTTTTTTGGTATTTCGGTCTAATTCGGTATTGTAATTTCGGTATTTCGGTATTTCGGTACGGTCCTCGGTATTAAAATTCTGAAATTTCGGTATTTCGGTATACCGAAATACCGATTTTTAAAAGATATTTTCTAAATAACCCAGCCCACTGCCCATTGCCCCAGCCCCAACGCCCAAGCCCAAACCCTTCTTTATTTAATTCCCAGCCCCAACCCAATGCCCCAGCCCACGCTAAACTCTAATTCCCAGCCCCAATACCTGTTTTTTCATTTGTAGTGCACTGGAGTGGCGTCAATCATTCTTTAGCTAGTGATGTCTTGGCCATTTTTTAATCCTTTTAATTATTTGGTGTTTTAGTCTATACTTTGATTAATAACTCAAGTCTTCAATTTGAACTCTAGGAAAGATTTCATGGCTTGGTTACTTGATTGTCTCAAATTCTCTATTCTTTATAGTTCGGAACAAATTTTTCACTCTTTCACAGTGATAGTTTCCGTTGTGCATGTGCACTGTTAGCATTGATTATTCATCGATTATTAAACCGAAACCGTACCGAAACCGTACCGAACCAAAATAAAAAATACCGAACCGTACCGAAATATTTTGGTACGGTATTTGGTATGCACAATTAATAAACCGAATACCGAAATACCGAACCGAAATTCTTAAATACCGAACCGAAATACCGAATGCCCACCCCTAATTTATAGCATGTTTGACTCAGCTATAAAATAAGCTTAATTTGATAAGTATTTTTTTTAAAACAAATTTGGTAAGAAGCAGTTTGTATTTGTTAATTACACCATATTTGGCTAAGTGAAAAAGCTAGTTTATTTTGAAAAATAATTTTAAGTGTCAAATTACAAATAGTGATATGTATAAATTTATTTAATAGTTAATATTATAAGTAAATAAATAATCTCAAAATTTTATTATTACGTGTATTATTTAAATCTTTTTATTTTATTTAAGTAAAATATAAAAATAAAAATTTAATATTATTTAAATATATTAAAATGCATTCAACAAGTATAAAAGCCTTCACCCCTAAAGTCGCAATATATTAGAAAGTTATCCTAAAAATAATAAATACTTTTACATTAATATTCTAAGTATTAGGTTTAACGATTATTTTGATATATACAATATTTTGTTAAGGGTATTTTATCGAACTATCATCGAAGTAGGATCCCATCGTGGTTCAATTCGAACCTATGTTGTCTTCGATGGCCTTGGACATTGGCATGTTGCTTCGAACTGTCGTCGAAGTATGATCCCGTCGTGGTTCAAACGAGGTCGAACCTATGTTGTCGTCGATGGCCTTGGCCATTGGGATGTTGCTTCAAACTGTCTCCGAAGTAGGATATCATCGTGGTTCGAACGAGGTTGAATCTATGTCATCGTCGATGTCCTTTGCCATTGAGAAGTTGCTTCGAACTATTGTTGAAGTAGGATCCCATCATGGTTCGAACGAGGTCGAACCTATGTCATCGTCGATGGCTTTGGCCATTGGGATGCTGCTTCGAACTGTCATCAAAGTAGAATCTCGTTGTGGTCCGAACGAGGTCGAACCTATGTTGTCGTCGATGACTTTGGCCATTGGGATGTTTCTTTGAATTGTCATCGAAGTAGGATCCCGTCGTGGTTCGAACGAGGTGAAACCTATGTCGCAGTCGATGACCTTGGCCATTGGGATGTTTCTTCAAACTGTCGTCAAAGTAGGATCCCGTCGTGGTTCGAACGAGGTCGAACCTATGTCGTTGTTGATGGCCTTGGCCATTCTCTGCTGGAGATTCGGTCGTGTTCTCATAGCAAGACATGACTTTGCATATGCAATGGAGATAAGGATCATATGTTGACTCTGTACATATAATGGAGATTCGATTAAGTTCATATGAGAATCATATGTCACTTCCGTACATACAATGGAGATCCACTTATATATATAATGGAGATTCAATTAAGTTCTTGTGAGAATCACATGTCGATTCCGCACGTACAATGGAGACCTACTTATATGTAATGGAAATTTGATTAAGTTCTTGTAATAATCATATGCCGACTCTATACGTACAATGGAGACCCACACACGCGCGCGCACACACATACACATACACACACACACAAATTGGAGATAGCCGTAGCCTTTCATACATTGGAGATGGCCATTGGTTCAGTCCCTTTGGTATGCATGTTGTGCTGGTTTGCAGAGTAACAGGCGTGTCAAACTTGCCTCGTGAGAATTTTCGAGCATCTCTTTCGCCGCCTTATTAAAAACCTTTTTGAGAAAACCCAATGGAAAAAACCCGCGTGAGGGAACAAGAATATGACTTAGCCGACGCCTTCTTTCAGAAGTAGAAGTGCTTGATATGGGCGACGTTCCAGTTGTTTTGGAGTATCTTTACTTCCATTGTTTCTAACTGGAACGCTCATTTGTTTGTTGTAGCTATGATTTTGTATGGTCCGTCCCAGTTTGTTCCCAATTTTCCTTTGGGGTCTTTTGATGCTTGTGTCTTAGCCTTAAGGACGTAGTCTCCGACTTTAAGCGGTTGTACCTTGGCTCTCTTATTTTAGTGTCTTTCTACTTGTTGCTTCTAATCTACCATTATTATGTGGGCCATGTCTCTTCGTTCTTCAACTTCATCTAGGTCTTGTAGCCTACTTTCGTTGTTACATGTTCTGCTCTCTTTGGAGTATCTCAAACTGGGCTTCCCGACCTCAATGAGTATAACTACACTGGTCCCGTAGACTAGTGAGTATGGCGTTTCTCCTGTACTAGGTTTCGGTTTAGTGCGATATGCCCATAATACGTCATGTAGCAGTTCAGGCCATAGCCCTTTAGCTTCCTCAAGCTTTTTTTTCAATATATTCAGTATTACTTTATTGGAGGATTCGGCTTGACCATTGGTGGCATGATGGTATGGCGTGGAGAGTATTCGTTTGATGTGCCATTTTTTAAAAAATTCAGTCATTCTTTTGCCAACGAACTGAGGGCCATTATCGCAACTAATTTCTTTAGGGATGCCAAAACAACATATGATGTTTTTTATATGAAGGCGATGATCTCATGCTTGCGTATCTGAATGTATGCACCTGCTTCCACCTATTTAGAGAAGTAGTCAGTTAAAACCAAGAGGAAACATACTTTACCTCATCCTGTTGGGGGGCGACTATGTCATTTCCCATTTTATGAACAGCCATGGCGAAGTGACAGAATGAAGGAGTTCCCATATTTGATGTATCATGGGGGTGTACTTCTGACATTGTTCACATTTCCTAACATAGTCGGCGGCTTCTTTTTCCATCGTGGGCCAGTTGTACCCGATGCAGATAAGGCATCAGACGAGGGTGTGGTTTCCCATGTGGGAGCCGCAATACCCTTCGTGTACTTCTTCCGGTACTTGCCTTATTTTGTGCGGTTCGAGGCATTTGGCTAGTGGGCCGCCTAACATTCTTTTGTAGAGATCACCGTTTACTAGATTGTACCGGGCTGCCTGCACCGAAGTTTTTTTGCTTTTTTGTCTTGCGAGAGTGTTCCATCCTGCAAATAGGTTACGAAGCGGTTACGCCAGTCCCAAGTTAAGTTTATAGAATGTACCTCGACGTGGTCCATTGCGAAATGAATGAGGGTGACCATCTTTTCTTTGTTGATATTTTTGGTGGCCGAAGCTAGTTTAGCGAGGTCGTCTGCTTCGATATTTTGTCTCTGGTATTTGGTGGAGGTAGCATTCGTCAAACTCTGGCGGTAGCTTGTGGATTTCCGATTGGTACCTTTGTAGTCTTTTCTCTAATTTGGAAAATCCCGGTGATCTGGTTCACCATGAGTTGGGAGTGACAGTGAAGGACGAGTCGCCGGGCGCCATATGTGAGGGCTAACTTCAGACTTGCAATCACAGCATCATACTCGGCCTCATTGCTAGTCATCTCGGGGAATTGTATGGACCGACGAATTACTTTGCCTATAAGGACTTTGAGAACGAGTCCCAATCCTGATCTCGAGGTGTTAGAGGCACCATCGATGTAGAGGACCCAAATATCGGTACATATAGAGGCACGGAGTACTTTCCGTTCTACCTTGGGCAATATCTCCGTGCTGAAATCAGCAACGAAGTCTGCGACTACCTGCGATTTAATGGCAGTTCGCGGTTGGTACATTATATCGTGATCGCTTAGCTCTATGGCCCATTTGGCGAGTCTGCCTGATAGTTGGGTTTGTGTAGGATACCTCTTAAGGGGAACATTATCAGAACTTTTATGGGGTGACATTGGAAGTATGGTCTAAGCTTTCGTGAAGCTACAATCAATGCTAGAGCTAGTTTTTCTAGGTGAGGGTATCTTGTTTCGGCATCGATTAAAGTTTTATTGTTATAATAAATTGAATGTTGTGTACCTTTATTTTTACGGACCAAGATTGCACTTATCTCAACTTTAGAAATGGCCAAATACACTAGTAGACATTCGCATGGGTTTGATTTAACGAGTAGTGGTGGCGTGGATAGATACGTTTTCAGCTTTCTCAGGGAGTCGGCGTATTCATCGTTCTATTGCAGCCCGTGATCTTTCCTTAGCATATTGAAGAATTTATGGCATCTATTCGAGGATCGTGAAATGAGCCTTGATAATGTAGCTATTCGTCCCGTTAGTTTCTACATCTACTTCTTGCTGGTCAGTGTCTCTGGTATAGCATCGATTACCTTGATTTGATCTAGGTTGACCTCGATTCCCCTTTATGATACTAAGAACCCGAGGAACTTTCCGAAAGATATGCCGAAGGCACTTTTTTTAGGATTCCCTTTCATCCTGTACTGCCTTAGTATTCGAAGGCTTCTTTCAGATGACTAATGTGGTCCTCTTTATTTGCCAATTTTACCAGCATATTCGTCGATGTAACCTCCATGGTCTTACCGAGTTTTCCTTTGAACATCTTGGTGACTAACCTCTTATATGTGGCCCATGCATTCTTGAGTCCGAATGGCATCACCTTATAGCAGTACGTCCCTTGATGGGTGATGAAAGTGGTCTTTTCTTGATCTTCCTCGGCTATTAGAATTTGTTATAGCCAGAGTAGGCATCTAATAAGCTTAGTAATTCATGCCATGTTGTTGCATTGATAAGTTGGTCGATAGGAGGTAATAGGAATGAGTCTTTTGGGCATGCTTTGTTTAGATTGGTAAAGTCCACGCACACCCGCCATTTCCCATTCTTCTTTTTTACCATGACCACATTGGCGATCTATTGGGGGTATTTCAATTCCCTAATGGAACTGTGGGCGAGTAATTTATCAACCTCTTCGCTGAATGCCTCATTTATTACGCCATTGAATTTTCTCCTTATCTGCCATACTGGCGGATAAAGTGGGTCGACGTTCAGCCGGTGTATATGGCGATGTCCCTAGGATACCTGGAATATCTGAGTGGGAGAAAGCAAACAAATCGGAATTGTTAGTTAAAACTCATGATACTTACCTGGCTCTGAGAGGTTGTGTCCAATGTAGGCCTTTTTTGTGTTGTCCAATTGGACAGGGTCGAGCTCTTCTATGGTTGCCTTGCAGGCTTCTACAATGTCTTGGTCCTTGATGGCCTCGACCTGTACGTCAGATTTGGTACTTGACATGGATGATTGTTATGCTTCCGCACTTGCCCCTTTTAGTTATTTAGTGTATGTACAGTCCTAGGCGATTCGGTAGCACTCTTGAGCGGTGTGTGGCTCACCTCGAATGTTGTATATACCCCGTGAGGTGGGAAATTTGATTACTTGGTACAACTCGCATGGCATGTATCCATGGTCGTCCTATGATGGCATTTTAAGTCGTTTCCTGGTTCATAACGTGGAATGTTGTTTCCAGGGTGACCCCTCCCGCCAGAGCGAGTAGCACTATTTCTCCGGATATTCGCTCTACTGGATTATTAAAACCCGTTAGTGTTATGCAATGCAGTATTATCTTATCCTCGAGCCTCATTTGCATGAGGACTCGCAGGTGAACAATACACGCATCACTTCCATCATCTACCATGATACGTTTTACATCGGTATCAGCGATGCATAAAGTTATAACCAAAGCATCATAGTGAGGGAAAAACAAACTATTGGTATCTGACTTATAGAAGATGATATTATCTTCGAGGTCGTCATACCGTTCATAGGCGACTATCTGTTTGAGTTTGTGTGTGGTGGTTAACTTCACATGGTTGATTACCATGTCATCATTGTCGCTAAAAATCATTTGTATGGTACGAGGCGGTGATGGTGGCTTTAGAGGTCCTTGAGGTGGATCGCACCATTGATCGTAGTTACCTCGCCCTGTATCGCTTAGCAGTTCTTTCAGGTACCCCTGGTTTAACATCCTAACTACTTCTTACCGCAGACCTATGCAGTCGACCTTCTTGGTGGAATTCACATAGGACGTTCGACCTTCTAGTGCTCGAATTCATCTTTTGCGATCACTACACATTCGTACCCAATTTTTCCAATGCATACACTATCTCGGGGGGTGGGGGGGGGAACATAAAAATTATCAGCAGATAATAGTGGAGGCATACCTCTTTTGTTTCGAAGGGGTGTAGTGTGTCGGAGCATGGCATCCATGTGTCACGGAGGAGGCGTGTTGGATGTTCGTACATATGGCAGATTCCTTTTTGATTGAAATATTGTGGTTGGTCTCTTCTCCATTGTTATGTTGATCTCTCCTTGTCTTTGTATGTATTGATGTTAACCGCTGAAGCAGGCTATTGAGTCCTCCTCGCCCGTCGTTTGCCTAACGACAAAGAAATCGATGACCCTAGCTTCAATTTTTTTGCCCCTCCGTGAGTGGTGGCAAATTTATTTGTCATTTCTTCGAATGTCGATATCGACCATGCATGTAGTTGGGTGTACTAGGTCAACGCTCCACATGTCAATGTTTCACCGAACTTTTTTAGCAGCACCGATGATACATGTTCTTTTGATAGATCATTGCCCTTGACTGCAGTAACGTAATAGGTTAAATGATCCTATGGGTCCATGGTCTTGTCGTATATTTTCAAGTATGGTGGCATTTTGAAGGTCTTTAGAATGGAATAGGGATTTTCCCTTCGTTGTGTGGCTATTCGACGAATCGACTCACATTTCATTTCGATAGTAGCTTTGAAGCGCCTGGTATTTTGTCAACCCTCTCCTGATGCTCCTTCATTTAGTCACAGAGTGTTCTGTTCTCATTTTTCATCTCTTCCATTTTCTTTAAGATGGCCATGAGTGCACCATCACTTGCATTGGTAATAGTTCGGGTATCGCCTGATCGTCGACAGCTGCGATTTCCATATGTGGCGAGTCTTCGACATCTCTTTGAGTAGGTTTCTCGAGCATTGCTCAAGGCACTCGTTAACCATTTTTCTAGCAGCTTTTTGACTACTGGCGGTGCTTCCCCCACTGCGGATGTTGATGCTCCCCTTTCACGCAAGATTGTTAGATCCTCGTGCGAAAGGGGTGAGGTTTCCCCCTCTGGGTGGCGCTTGGTGTTGTATTCTCATTGTTTTCTCTACCGGACTCGTTGAGGGACTCAGGAGGTTGCTCGTGACATTTTCTAAGGAATAATAGTTATCGCTTTCAAGAATCTAGATGAACAACTATGGTTTCAGCTATAGAAATCCTCACAGACGGCGCCAAATTGTTTGACTCAAAAGATATGAAAACCTTTTTGAACAAATCAATCACAGATGAAGGGGTAAATCTTAGTTGAGTATAATGAATAATAGATTAAATAAAATAAAGATATAATTGCCAATAGATTTTCTTTTGCTCTTAGATAATGTTTTCTTACAGAGTTTTTTCTGTCCCCCTTTATAAAGTTCTTTGTCCCCCGTATATACTAGAGGGAGACTCCTCTAAGTTGTCAGAAATAAACTACCAAGAATATTCGATGAAATATTCTCTATATCCCCTAATGGACTCCTCTATATTCTCTTACCATATTACAAGGGTCATACAACTTCTTCTTTTGTAGTAAGGTCGTCTCTGTTAGAAAATATAACAGAATATAGGGACAAAATAATTAGGCTTTGATAGTTTAGTCATTGTCCTTAAGTAATTTAAGCCTCCCAATTTCGTTGTTGCAGGGATTATGGCAGAATTCCTCGAGGACTCTACAAAGCCTCTGAAATTTGACTTTCAGCAATTAACTCGAATTTCCACAAGCACAAAATAGTTGTGAGTTGTCGAAAGATAAGTAAAAGAGAAAGAGATGAAAGTTTTTAGATGATTCCGTTTTGGAGATAAAACAGATATTTATAATACTTCTAGGAATCTGTTGGAATCAACGGACACATCTCTTCATTACAAGCACATTTTAAAACCAATAGCTACTTTCTTTTGAATTTAAAATATATTAAAATATTTTTTTTTTCTGAAATTAAAAAGGCTAAACATTTTAATTAATCAAAAATGGGTGGCTAAAATATTAGTTTGGGCTACTTAATGCCCAATCTTGACTATTATTAATAATATAGTCAAATTTCAATTTTTCTCCAAAACACCTTCAAAATATTCAAACTATATAAGACAAAGAAGTGCTTTTAAACACCTCTTTCTTTTTCTTTTTTCCAATGAGGAACAAAACAACTTCTTCTCCAATACTCTCATCAAACCCTAATTAATCTAACAGTCTCTTTCGGGACGTCGGTTTGAAGATTCCTAATTGTTTGTCGTACGTCGTGGTTGGTCATATTTGGGACCCATACAGCCCCATCCTTAACAAGATGTCCAAACTCTTAGGTTCAAGTGTAGAAAAATAATTTCTTTTTTGGTATGGAACGTTTAATCCCATAATAAGACTACAGTACACGAATACGAATTAGTCGAGCTAATTAGTATCGAATAATGTATAATAAAATAAAAAGTATTTAGTAGATTTTGTTTTAACAAAGCGAACAAATATTGATTGGGTTTCGAGTAGCTAAAAGTGCAAGCATTGTTTTAGAGGAAACAATGGGCATGGATTACATAATGAAAGTTCGTCGTGTTTTCGTGTTTCTTGGCTTGAGAGATCAAGGGTATGTAGGGTACGAAGGAAAATGTTTTTGTTGATATATTTTTTTTTTAAAAAATGAGTAGTTTTATTTTTTTTAATGTTTAGTTGGTGAGTAAAAATAATTAAAATATTTTCATATTCTCGGTGGAAAAAAAGAAGTTGATGAGGAAATATTTTTCATAATATTAAGTCAATTAAAATATGAAAAAATAAGAAAATATTTTCTAGCCCAAAAGTTAAAGTTTTCAATTAATTGGAAGTGATTCTTTTTCTCTAATGATGTTCTAAGATAAGTCGCGTAAGATCTAATAACATGGTTTAATGGATATTTTATTGAGTAAACTATTTTATCAAATATTATAAAGCACTCCTATAGATCAGTGCATTAAATATATTACAATTATTTTAATAGGAGTAAAACGAAATCCATTCTAATGTTTTCCATAGTACAAAGACAAAATTAATTCAGTTTGGTCCTACACGTCTGCATATAGAAAAAGGCCATCTCATCTAAGTTGCTGAAATTATTGGTGAATTAAAATTACCATAAATTAATAAGCTCCTCAACAGGCACAGCACGTCAACCTAATACTAATGTGGGAAACTGAGAATTTATAGGACCAAATATCTAATTAAGAAAATATTATTTTCAACGTCAACTAGAAGACAACAATAGAAATTTCTAATCTTTATGATTTACCCTCTTCAGTTTATTTTGCTTAAGTTACAATAAATAATTGAACTTTATGTCTACTCTAATTTGGTACTCATCTAGTCAAACTATTTAATATTGAAATGGAAATATTATATAACCAATCTGAAGTAGTCAGAAATTAAAGTAAAGTTAATTGAGTGTTTGCATCTAAAACTTCAGAAATTTATTAAATATTTATCTAAACCTACATTGTTCTCGAACAAAATAATGCAAAACTAGACTAATATTATTATTATTTTTTAATTCTACAAATTAAACAAGAACGAAGTCGCCATAGATTATGGTGCATGTCGGTTTGTCGTTGTGTGATGGGAATATGTGCCTATCCCTTACTCTGAAATTCTGCTATACCTCCCAAAACTGCTCATATCCAATACCCAAACTTAAAAGTAAAAATAATTAATCTAAATTTTGGATATGAACTTTGGGAATACCAAATTTTTTGGTAGGATATGCAGCACGAATTTGCATTAATTGAAATTCAAAAATATTACTATTTTTTTTCAGTTCACACTATTAATTAATTTTTTTTGATTGTTTTCACACGTATTCAAAAAAAATATTTTTTAATATTAATTAACAATATAATAGACCATATTAACCTTAATTTATTTATTAGAACTATAACAAATACTCCAATGACAACTTTAGAAAAAAAAGAAAATTAATTCTTTCTTGATATTTGAAAAAATTAAATATTATAGACCGCAAAAAAAAGTTAGTCCCTTCGGTACACAATAAGTGACCAATTTGGAAATACTAAATTCTAGACAAAAATAAGTAGTGTAACTAAACTGCCCTTCATTAAATATTGTACCATAGTTATAGTAACAATTATTCTCAAATGTGAGGAGTAAATGACTTTTTAGGGATACGTAAGGTAATTTTGAAAAACTAAATTAATTTTTTTCTTGATTATATAAAATGGACACTTATATTGGACCAAAATAAAAAATAAAAAAACTTAAACACTTATTGTGAACTAGAGGAAGAAAAAAATAACTTAAAAAGGAGTATTAAATACCAAATGAGAAACAAAAACAAAAAATTAAAATAATGAGCATGACAACCTCGTGAACTAGAGATGCCAATACGCTATATCACCTAACCTCGTAGATGTGCTACATTAGTTGTGTTTTATTGGAAAAAGCATAGACGCAACCCAATCTATGCTTGACTACATGTGCCTAGGTTCATGTATCCAAGACCAAACATCTCGAAATATTGCTTTTCTTTCTATTCAAAACATTTTGAGAAGTAAATACACCACTTATGCAACAGCATTAGATTGAAAATGATTACGTATTGTTAGAATAAAGTAGTGTTTTTGCACAACCATAAAAGTATGACAGGACTATATCATAAGCAAAGAAATTGCTGTATCATGAAAACCTAATCTAAAACGTGCATGAAACAACAAAATATATGCATGTATGTATGTATGTAGTACAGTCCTCCAATTATGCTACCTAAGATGAGATGATTAGTGTGAAGAATAAGAGTTTGCGTTAGGGGTGTGCATTCGAATCGGTTTATCGATAAATCGAATCGGTTATTTCTTATCGGTTCATCGATAAATGAAATAAAAAAAATCGAAACCTTATTGAAACGATAACGATAAACATATATACAAATCGATAATCGATAAGTAATTATCGATAAAGGTCAAAATCAAATCGATAAATCAAATGCACACCCCTAATTATTTCATCTACCACATTTTAGGAATGATCATATTTAAAGCTGAAGGGAAAGAAGTTCAAATTAATGAAAAATAGAATTAGCAGTGATGATTTATTTTTATTTTTTTAATACCGTTGGAGTGTTTGTGGCATATATTTGATCCCTTACTTTAGTTTCGTTGCATGTCTATTAACACAATTTTTATGTTATAAACAGTGTTCATCTTATTGTCCATATTCGTTAGGCGTGTTTATAGCGATATACTTTCCGTGGAATCCCACAAATTCTTATTGGTGTATTCGAAAATCGAAATCGGTAAGCCCCAAAAATTAATAAATCGAAACCTTATTGAAACGAAAACGATAAGCATATGTACAAATCGATAATCAATAAGTAATTATCGATAAAAGTCAAAATCGAATCGACAAATCGAATGCACAACCCTAGTTTGCGTCTTTCTCTGTAAAAGTCATGTTGATCATAGTAAACTTTTGCCTGCATGCATTTTAGGGCTAATAGCATGCTCAACCCGACACTTAACCAACCTTTTAACAATTTTATAACTTAAGAGGCTGAAAAAATTATATTAGCAATCTTCCATCTCTCTGTCTTTCTTTACATTTACTTGTTTATGCTTTTACTTGATTGAATCTTTGTTGTAAAGTATCTACGATCACAATTACAAGCTGAATTATCCAGACTAGCCCATTAAACTCTCACTAAATAGTCTACCTTATGAATTGAGGGTCAATCAACCCATGGTACTCAAATTTTGGTGTTAATATTATCAACGTATAGTATATGTTACAGTGCAGCGCACAATCTGGTCTACCATCTTAGCTTACAGTTCAAGAAACAAAGTGTAAACTGTGGCAATCAAACTCACCAAATACCCCAGGCCCAGCTGAAGAAATGGCACAGAAAGCAAATTCAAACTTTTTACAGTGGGAGGGAGAGGAAACAGAAAACAACACATACAAGTGACCTCTTTACCAGAACTTCAACGAATCAGCAATCGCAAGTAAATTCCACTATTCCGTAAATTACAACAATAATTATGACAAGAATTAAAATAAATACCACGACATTATTCAGGAGATAGCAAGCCAGTCTCTTCACTCTGCCACGGACACATCCCTAGAAGAACATTCCATCTCCTTTAAGAAGGTGCCCTCTATTTACAATGCAAGGGCAACACTAATCAGGATCTTCAACGAGTACCTAAAACTAATCAGCACCCTGTGGAACAGGTTCTGTAGATTTAGTATCAGTTCCATTTAATTTGGATTTCTCCTTCAAAGGCTTCTGTGCACTAGATGTCTTTTTAACACTTCTGCTGGGTTGTTTATTTGTCTGAGGTGCAAGACCTGGCAAAATAGATATCATGGAATTAGAGTGTCTGAAACACTAATCGCAGGAAAACTTGAACTCACTAGAGTGGCTACTAATGTGCATTGTGACTGCACTAAGATATTTGCCTGAAAAGATGTATCGTATAACTATCCGCTCACATCCTTTCTTAGTGTCCTCTTCGATTATAGAAGGGCTAATAAAAGAAAATAAACAAGTTTCCCTCAGCATAGCACTCCAAAATAGGTTACCTGAGTGAGGGATTTGCAAAGAAATACAGTAAATGCAGGGTGTTCTGGGGATTCACCCAAGAAGAGAGAGAGTGGGACTGGAGACAAGTTACGATGCTACTTTTGCTCATTGACAGTGAGCAATTTGAGACAATTGAAATGAGGAGAATAAGATATGCGCAGAGGGAATAAAACACACAGATATTGACTCAGGGTATTTATGGAGAAGAGAGTAATTAATTAACCATATTTTGCCTTTATGAAGGGGAGACTTGTCATAACTGGTAAAATTGTTGTCATGTGACCAAAAGGTCACAGGTTCGAGCAGTGAAAAGAGCCTCTTCTTAGTACCGGGCTGCCCCCCCCCCCCCTTTTTTTTTGGCCTTTATAGCAAGTCAGAAAAAGCCTATATGAAGCCTCAGGAGAGAAGAAAGTGGATGGAACAAAGAGGGTCTATATTACTTAACATTTCCAGTGTCTGACACAAGGCAATATCAGTTAAAAGTAAAACGCAAAGAAGAGAGGGAAAGATGACTTACCGCTACTAGGCAGAGACAATCTATGTTTTCCATGTTTATCAGATGGAGTGGATCTCTCCTTAGGATTGCTATGTGATCTAGAACCAAGGGCGGGTCTTGAACTAGCTTCCTCAACTAAATCTTCAAGATTTAGTTTAGACTTTGGTTTGTTAACTAAGGCTGCAGGCGTTTCTTGTGTGGTTGCTGACACATTTGGGGAAGAACTGCTGCAGCCATCAGAGAGAGATGCTGCTGTTTTCTCATTTGATTTCGAGTTACTGCTTGAATGAGATGGACCCGCTCTCTCATTTGCAAGATTTGCAGTTGCTGGTTTCTTCCCAGCAGATTTTGCCTGGTTCTTTATCTCGTTCTTGGGATCAGCTGATCCATTTTCAGGAGGCATGACTCCATCTCTGACATTAATGTCGAGAAAGCGATTTTCCCATGGGCGTACTGCCATCCATCTCTCTAACCAGTTCCAACCCCAGTTGCTTTTATCTGGTTCAAACCCAGAAGGGGTAGCCTGCTGCCTCGATCCTGCCTGCCACTGTAGCATAAAATAGATTCAATAAGAAAAAGAAAAGGTGCCTTGAAATGAAAGCATTGGAACCTTGCCTAACTAGATCATGACCAGTATCATAAAATGACGTCGGGAGTTAGGAGGTCTCCAGTATTGGCAGCTATTTTTTGTTCTTCTAGAGTTGTTCCTGAATTCTAACTAGAGGCACCATGTGTCCATAAAAGTACGCATAGCATATAACAAGGGAAACGAAGAAGAGAAAGGACCAAAATAGCATATAGCAAGTGAAATGAAGAGGAGAAAATACCCAGCAGTTGAGCTTCATGAGCTACAATATAAGCTGGTTGCCAAGTATTTGCTCTACTAGTGCAGCTGACACAAATGCTATTGTAAATTTAGATTCAGATACACTTTAGCCAAGAAAGCAGGCTGACCAAGATGCACCAGCATTGAGGAAAATCATAGTCGGTTTACTAGTATTAAAACCATTATTAGTGATGCATATCCGACCTATTAGTTACAAATAACACCTTTTGATCATGCTCTTGAATGTAGAAACAGTTATGACTAAATTTCATAGAAGAAAATAAAAAGGCTACCATTGAAAACCTAAATAGGAAGAAATGCATAAAAACACATGGTTATTACTTATTTTGTTATGATATTTTAATTGTTGGATATTCCCGTCTATAAGCAGATTTCAAGACCTTTCCAAAAGCACTGACGAATTTTAACTAGTTCCAACGTCTATCACTACTTGGACAAAACTACAGGTTCCATTTAGTTGAGCGTAAAAAGTTTTTATGCTAAGAACAATTGTCGGGAAAAACTGTGTAGAAGATCAGCTTTCTTATATTTATCCTGTGTTTAATTGAACAGATTTCTTCAAACAGAAGAGAACATGTGTACTAAACACAATACAATGTGAAGGTGCTACAACTTTATGGTGGAATTTATAAGGGAAAAAGGTGGCCACAAAAATAGCTGGTAACGGGAGGGAATATGGGCACATCAGAAAAGAAAAAAAAAAGGAAACTGGGATGAGACGAACCTAGGTCAGAGTAAGAGATAGCAGTGATGGGGGTTGACACTATTAGAATTGGCTTCTTGCTTACATGCCAATCACTCTCCTTTCCCAAGAGACAACACGGCATGGTATTCGATGCATCAACAATTTCATTGTCTTCCTCTACATCATCGAATTCAATAACAATGGTTATTCAACTAACATCAGATTCAGGTGGCGTTACTAGTAGTACTGGTTAGTTCCCTTGCTGGGGCACTAGAGTGCAATTTCATTTAGTGGTTAAGACTTTCCAAAAGGGCCCTGGTTTTGTTTGGATATCCTCAAAACGTAGCTGGAATTGTTCCCCGTGACAACTGGTGGAACAAAGAAAATAAATATTCTTACAGGTAGTTTTTTGAAAGGAAAAGGAATGTTTAAAATGAGTAAGTAACCATTTCCCCCGTGACACTTCCACACTCTTTTGCAAGACTTGCTTTGAAGGAAAGTGCTTCCTGAGGCAAACTTTTAAACGCTTTTACCACAACTCTCCTACCTATAAAACACACAGAAAAATGTAGGAAAGCTAACTTCCCCATAAAACAACCAATAGGTGCCTTGTAGAAACTATTCAACTTCTTTAATTTCCGTGTATTGTTTACCCCAGAAAAAGTTTCAGCACTTTAAGACAGCAAACTCCAGAAAAATAAAACATCACACAAGGAAGATATCTGCACTAGCCCTTCTGAATTTCCATCAACTTTCTAAACTTAGTTCCAACAGATGATCCCTCACCCCTAGCCATTAGACATAAAATGAGCCTTCTGCTCCATAGGACTTGAACTTTAACGTGCCTGCTTCTCTTAAATTCTATCTTTTTTCTCTTTTTGAACTTTTCTTCCACCTGCAAATATCCTAGTTTCATGACAAAACATTTTCCTTGATCACCCTTGTTCCAGCCTTTACAGAAACTAGCATCCAATTTATTAATTCTCTGTTAAAAGACAAAGAACTTGAAACGGTGAAAGCCTAATGATCTAAGTCACCCTACAAAAACCTTTCTCAGTCTTTAAACCTTTAAAGAGCTTGATTTGTCCTTGGACCTACTCTACCTTAAATTAGAGCTTATACCTAAGCAAATAATTCTGCTAATTCTCTTGCATAATATTACTTTTTAACCAAGGCACCAGGGTATTTCTGGTTGCAATCTCTACGTAGCCAAAATGCAAAGTTTATCTATTCAGTAAATAAACAACAAGTGAGAGTGTGTGTGTGTATATATCAAACAACAAACTTAATCAATCATGTTTACTACTCTTTTTCTTTGACTTTTTTCTGAAGTACAAATGATAAGGGCCCCTGGAAGGAAAGAAAGGGAAAGGGAGCTCTGAGTTTGAGCGGATTGACTCTAGAACCAATTTCATTGAAAGCTCCATTGTACAATTGGATCCAACAATTATGTAAGAAATTATGGAAATGAGGGAACTTGTGGATACAGGAAATCATTTAAAAATATCATAATAAAAGAAACATAGGAGTTTGTTGTTAGATACTTGACCAAAATGGATCATCCAGTTCCTGCCAAACCTATCATTAAAATATACCTACAAGGTCACAAAACTATAAGTTTAATCTTCATATTCCTGACCCTGATCGTCTGCTGGCCTTGGTAAATTTACAAGTCAAATGTCATAAGAAAGAGATGGTTCCCCTTCTCTCTAGATTACCGATAACATCCAACCATCTCCTTCCTTAACGGAGGACTTCCATAGCTTGTTGCGAACTGGAAGCAGAAACTTGTGTCTTTCCCCTAGTGGTGACACCTTCAAGTTGGAAAGACCTCCCACTCCTCTAATGTTCAATGACAAAACATCACAGGTTTTTTAATGATCTAGGAATCGATATAACATATCAAACTACGCAGATCGTATTTCAAAATATCATTAGCAAAGCTAACATAGACGGCTGCTTCTCTTACAAGTTCCCACTTAAAATCTAATCTAAAGTTTTGCCTTCAAGATATCAGTTCTTTGAACTGATACAGCAATGGACAAACATGGTCGAGAAGGACAATCAGATGCTTACCTGGTGAGCCAAAGCATAGGCCATTGCTCTTTCACGCTTAGCAGCTGCCTCTTGTCTCTTCAACAGCTTTTCTTGAATTTGCTCAACAGATCCAATACTGTCACACCAGCCCTCCTGTTAGAAAAGTCAGTAGCAAAAATGTGAGAAGCATGTTAATGTGAGCAGTTTGGGTCAACCAACATGGATTCCACCAGGTAATGCATAGTTTTGCAGTGAAACTTTTTTTTGCGTGTTTTGGCAAGAAAGCTCATGTCAGCAAGATAAAGATTCCTATGACTACAACTCGAATCACCACATAAAGTAGAAAAACCAAACATATGAGACAAATGACAAGAACAACCATGAACCACGATATAACCTAATTTCTTGGCCACAACATTCAAATGATTGAGGTCCGATAGTCCCCCTGGAACATCCATGAAGAACCTATCAGGAAAGTTCCACATAGTTTAGTGTATATCATATATTGTTGGACAACATCCACCATGCGCACAATCCGTGGAAAAACCCTAAAGCAAAATTGGCATGCCACTACAAAGAGACTCTTCCACTAGAAAAAAGACAAGATTAACCAAATATCATAATCTAGTTCCATTAACACAAGTAGTGGGCACTATGGAAACGCCAAACGAATATTTTAAATAATAACAATTGAGAAGTTGCTTACCTCGATCTCTCGTACACGAGCCTCATTTTCTAGTTGATGTTGAAGTTTCTGCTGGTCGGTTTGACTTTCCAGTGCCATGCGAACACGCCTTGCTCGTACACGTGCCTGAACTCTCACTAAAGCTTGCATGCAACGGAGGGTAATCGCAGCTTGCTTTCTCACTGCATGACCCCTAACAAGGGCTTGTAGTCTCACCAATCCTTTTAGAGCCCGGAGAGCTCGCCTCGCCTGATCAGTGCCAAGACATCAAATAAGATTTAATGGCTGTAATTTTTCCTAGTAAACAATTATCTCTTCAATTCCCTAGTATGTTTCTACTCACCAACTGATAAGATTCATAAGAAATTAAAAACATGGTGGTTAACATATTATTCCTATATTCAGTTGTCAGAAAGTTATTTTATGTCCAAAAGCTTAATCTGTGAGACAGATACCAACTTAAAAACTGGAGTCAGGCAGGTTTTCCCTGACTAAAAGTTGCAACCATATAAAACACCATTTTTCGCCATTTTCGCAAGTTCTATATGATATACATTCTTTCAACCTTATACAAATTTCCAGCCTCTGCAGAACATGCCTAACATAAAGTTGCTTAGGAATTTACCATAGCAAAATGTATCCCTACCTAAAATGGCAAACATAAGTTTCTTAAATATGAAAAAAGAAAATAAACATGTATTTAATGTTGAAATGTGCAATTCATGATCTATTATTTCACTTTCGTGAGAAAAGTAATTCTTCATGCTCTCTCCCCCATTGGTACTTTTTATTACCAATCTTTTCTTTTCCTCCTAGTTGTCACTGGTCTGATATCAAAGAAGGCCTACGGATCAGGATAGGTGGACTTATCGTAGTTAGCAAGTACAAAGTAGACCTTGTTGCATTAGTTTCTGGAACTTAGTGTTAGAGGGATCCCCAAAAGGGATCAAAGATCTCATCCAGCTCATCAGTTCTTTTAACCTTGATAATCTGGTTGTATCCTATTCTTTAATTATGCAGATCTTTCTTGATTTTCGTTTATCAAAAACGTATCTTGACTTTGCACCTCCCTAGGGCTTATATTTCTCCCTCTTCAGGTGGTTATATTGCTCTGGTTCCTTACTTCTCTTGAATCAGTCTTTCCTAATTTGATTCTCTTTAGGTTCTGAGGGCAGAAAGAGTCTTACGACTGATGCTCAATTATCAGTATAAAGTGGATAAACCAGTTACTTACTGGAAGAAAGATTATTGTTTTCCAATTGTTGATTGGGGAAGAGTACATTCAAACTTGGATTTACTGTATTTTAAGTGACTTCCTTTTATCATTATGTAGGAGAGATGGCCGAGTGGTTCAAGGTGTAGCATTGGAACTGCTATGTAGGCTTTTGTTTACCAAGGTTTGAATCCCTCTCTTTCGGTACCTTCACTTAATTCACCAATTTTAGTAACATCGAGTGCTCAAATAGCAATTGATACCATTATTCCAACAGCTAGACCCTTCTTTGATCTAAAGATATAGATTCTCAATTCCTAATTTTTGTGACGCGTAAAGTAGAATACCAAAAAAATCATAATGAAAATACTGGAAAGAAAAGAGTAGACAAGGAATGAAAATAGATCTTTGGTCTATGATACTAACATGGGGGAAATCCAGATCAAACTCGGATTACTTAACTTTAAGTTAATTTACTTGGCCTAAAGAAAAGAAATTTTCCGAACCCTTGGTTTCAGTCTGAGGTTTAAGTCTGATGAGAATAATATTCTACGACTAGCAATTGTCTTTTCCGTATTACTGAGAAATCTATTTCAATTAAGCTGTGGTAAGTGCTCGATCCATTGACATGGTCAAAACTCAGTCTTGGAAAAGAAGGATACGAGGACCAAAAGCACAACCAAGCAGGCATGTCATTTATTTCAATTAACTAAAACTACAGGCTGACACAGTACCAGAAATCCTCTAAAAGCTGTTTGAATGCGTATAGCTGCTGACTCTTCTATCATACTCTGCTGAACTTGTGGGGCATGGTGCAATTGATGTGAACTTGAAGGCGAGCTGGCAGCAACTGGAACTGATGTGCTGCTGATATCTTCAACTGATCTTGCAATAGCATCATTATGAATTAGCTCTTTTTGAAGTAAGTCAGAATCAATCTCAACTGAGTGCTTTCTCCGGTGCCAAAACTTTCCAGTCCCTCCTGATTTCTGTTATAATAAACGAGTTAAGATTAAGTACCCATGCTCATCCAATATGCATAATTACCTTTGCAGTACCTTGAAATAAACAGGCATTGACAATCCAGATATAAGTTAAATATGATCTCATTAACCAACACACTGAAAAAATCTTCTTATAATTTTTTTTCAATGATAAGCTTTTATCTTCTTACAATGTTTTCAGAATCAAATAATAATCCCATCATAATCTTAGCATCTATAACACTGAAGTTACGTGTTGGTAAATTGTCTGATATGTGCCAATTGGTGAAGATATGAGATAACCAATTGAGAACACAATCAACATCACTGCATTTCAGGCTCCAGATGACTGAGGTGAAAGGACGAAAGCTAACGTAATTGAGAAAGTGATATTACTCGAGAATAAGCCTGTCTCATTAGGATGTAAATAAGCATTGATTAGGATATCGAAAGCCAATGAATCAGTCAGCTAGCAAAGACATATGCAACAAAGAAATAACATAGAAAAGAAAATGTTACCCACATTTTCATCTTTTTCTGAAGAATGAGACTTTTCTGCTTTCTTTAAACCAACCAGTGCTCTGATCCATTTGCTTGAGACACCCATGCTCTACTAACTTTGGCTATACCAACTTGCACTGAAACAGGAAAGTTGACGAATTCAGTAATTTCGTGAACTGATTAACCTTAAGTACCAATCCAGAAGAAAGAGCACACGATAACCAACAAACATCAATTTCTTTATGAGAGGTTCCGCCTAACACAAATACTCAATGGACTGCTTAAGAATAACTGAGATAGAGGGATGAAGTTCTTTAGTTCTCAATTCAGAGGCAAACCTGGAATGCTTGAAATCTAGGATGAATATAGAAAATAATCTAGCTTATCTAAGACTTGAAAACAGGTAACATCATGAAGACCATGCAAAAGACCAACAGTCAAAACGACAATATCAGTAGAGTAACTTCCAAAGATGGCTATCAAAAAGCAAAAAGTAGAGAACAGATCAACCAGTGGCGGAAGTAGGATTTTCATCAAGGGGATTAAAAAAACCTAAAAAAGAAATAAACACACAAAAATTAAGGAAATTCAACACCTAATACATATACATGAAAAAAATAATTTAACTTATATATACAGTTTAATTATCAGCGAAGGGGCCCCTGAGATCAACAAAATAGTTCTATCTAATATCTATTAACCAAATTTTTTGATGAAGTAATAATAGATTTCATTGTTGGCATCAAGAAGATGCATAATAATACAAAAGTTATGGAGAATCTAAGGGAGAAAGGCAATGCCAGCTACAAAGATACAAAAGACATTTAGCCTTGAGGGAATGATTTGGAGTTGATAAACCTTCAAAACATCTGTTGTTCCTTTTTATCTATTGACCAAATTATGATCAGAACAAATGTAAACATGCTTCGAAGCGATCGCTCACCAATATTGCGACCAAGGATTCATAATACCATCTTTTCAAGTAGTACTGAAACACGTACATTATGTCAATACAACTAAAACAAATCAAATCAAAGTCACTCATTTTCCCTTATTTTACACCCTTTCTCCAGAACAAACACAAGTCAAATCAAAGTCCCTCAGTTCCCTGGTCTATTACACGAACTCTCCAGCACATGAAATGTTCATAATCACATAATGTAACCTAAATCTCGTAACTTCAACATTCACTTAAGAATGTTTCAACAGATTTCCAGAATGCCATACATCTCTCAACAAGGGTCAAGGGCTATCTATATATTAACTATCTAAACCCAAAGTTCAAAATTTTACAACAATCTAAGCTGAACTCGACAGCACATTACATGCAACTTCCATTTCCCAAATTTAGGGTCATCATAAACCCAAAATAAGAACAACCCACTTCACTTTACAATTCACTTTACCAAAATATTGACCATTATCTATATATTAACTATCTAAACCCAAAGTTTCAAACTTAAGTTCTAAGCTGAACTCCACAACGCATTACATGTAACTTTCATTTCCCAAATTTAGGGTTCATAAACCAAAAAAAACAGCAACCCACTCCAATTGACAAATCCCTTCACCAAAATATTGACTATTTGTAAGCTGAAGGTAAAGTCAGTAGAAAAAACAACTAACAATAACAAATGCAGATCTCCAAATCACCAATTAACATACATTATTGAATTTACTAAACTCTAACTAAACTAACAAAGATATCAAGTAAAAAACAACAAGAAAGGAAAAGAACCTTTTTTCCTTAAACGGGTTGGTTGAAATAGATGGATCTATCAATCAGTCAACAAAAGTCAAAATTGAAGTCAACCCAATTCGCATCATACTCAAGTGAGCTTCAACAACCAAAAATCTTTACTTTTTTCCGGTTTTTTTTTTTTTTTGGGGACTTGGATGAGATGATAAGAAGTACTAGTAAAGGAGTTATGAAATGAGTCAGTAGCAGCAAAGAGTGAGTGCGAGGGGTGGTGCCAGCTAACGTACGCCAGAGGAGTGGGGAATATGGGGGAGAATAGAACGGCGTCGTTTTAGGTGGTGGGGCGGGTGGAGAGTGAGGTCGTTTTCATAGGTGCATGCGACCAAGAGTCAATCACGGGATTTCCTCGGCCCCCACCCCTTCACCGTCGTGTCAAGTCGGATTTTTCCAACTGAAAATGGGTTTGCGGGTCAGGTTTTCGTTACTTGATTAGGTTTTAAGTGACATTTTTTTTTTTTTTTGTAAAAATAGAAATTGATTTTTTGAAACCTTTTCTGGGTAGTTGTACAATTTTGATGAATATTGAATACTCAAACTTGAAAATAAAGAAATGTCAACCCCATTGTAGGCATACCAAATTTATTAGATTTAAATTCAATAAAATAATTTAGACTATATCTTAAATATGTTAGTCCAACTAAATATTATGGATATATATATATATGATTAAATAAATAAGTCTTAATCCATTGAATTAACCCATTTAGTTGGGTTACAGATGATGAGCCCACTTCGTTAAGCCTAAATGACATCTTCGTAAAAGCCTAATTTGATGCCACGTGTCATATGACATGCCACGCCAAGTTAAGCGGAAGAGCCAATAGGATAGTGCCACGTGGCAAATGACATGGCACGCCAAGTCAAGCGAAAGAGCCAATAGAATTGTGTCATGTGTCAAAATGACAAGGCATGCCAAGTCACATTAAAAGGCCAATGAAATCGCGCTGCGTGTGCAAGTGAGATGTTCTGGCCAATCAAATATGGTCATGTGACCATTCAATTTGATTGGTCGGAAAGACTTTGTTCTTATCACAACTCCTCAATTCCACAACTATAAATAGGGGTCTTCATAACCAGAAAAAAAATATCATAAGTTATAACAAGAAGCAAGAAAGAGCTCGTGGATCAAACGATGCAAATTCCTCTACAAGTTTCAACCTTCAGGCAATCAAATTCAAGCTCAAGAACAAGATGATCGTTCGTGGCAACAACTACATATTCAAGATCAAGCTCAAAGACCCTTGAATTTATTTACTATTGGAAAGAAGAATCAGAGAATTCATATAGATTGTACACTCAAATATTTGAAATAAAATACTACGATTGTTGCAATATTTTTCAGTCTTGATTTTAGTCTCGATGCAATTTATTGTCTACACCCATATTCGGGGTTTTAGGCCTTCATGGATTTTTACAATATTGAATTTAAGAAAAATATCTTTTAGATCTCTTACGTGTAAAAGATAGATATCTCATGTGTAAAAGCAAATCTACCATGTGTAACAAAAAAAAAGATGGGGTAGGTAGACAAATAAAATTTGTTGGATCTGTTCCATACAAAATTTGGATTAAATTTAATTGGGTTAAATAATTAAATTGGACTTTACAAATTAAATTCGTCTATTTTATTATTTTCAAGCCCAAGGTCCATTTCATCTTGAGGCCCAGACTCATGCCATGTGTCAAGTGACATGGCATATGTAGTCAAACTCACAGCCAATAAGATGATTCCATGTGTAAATTGATGTGGCAATCCTAGTCTAAAATAGTGACCAATCAAGAGTTGTCAAATGTGTGAAATGACATATCTTGGCCAATTACAAGCAAGGTTATCACATAGTTATATGATAAGTTTGATGACTCACTGAGCCAATTAAAATCAAGCAAGAGAGTTCATGTGTAACGGGCATGTCCATCCTCCACCATTATAAATAGAGGTATTACATAACTATTTAAGGACATTTATAGTTGGAAAAAAAAGGATTTCGCAATTGGTGAAGGCATCCGCAAACAGAGAGATCAATCATCAAGTGCAAAGGTCTTCTACAAAGGAGTGGTCAACGGAATTCTTCCCGGAGATCAACCGAAAATAACAAAGTATTGCTCGATATTCGTTGTGATTAAATACATCACAAGGAGGTCTACACCATCCTACATTCGAGAAAGACGTTTCTCAAGCCCTCGAATCACGGAGAATTTCACATAGGAAAATCAAGGATACACAGAATTATACTCACAAATATTTATTAATAAAATCTATTTTTTTTATATTATTTTTGTTGCAGTTTATTTTTTCGTACTACCAAATATGTTGCGACCAAACTTTTCCACGCCCAGTGGGACCAATTCTGTCCTTCATCTCTTTCTCTTGCAAGTTGAAAATTTCAAACTTCCTATCTACTGCTGCAATGGCTTTCCACAAGTGCGATGATGTTTCATGCAAAGATACTACTGTTGCCGCATCCGTTGAGCTCGCTCATGTTGACCCAATCACTCAAATCAAGTTCAAGGCTAGTGGCTTGGATAGATTTGAATACTTCACCTCCTTCGAGATGGCAAAGAAGAGCAGATCTTATATGAAGTCCGCAACCGCAATCTCTAGGGGCAATACCCCATTCTTGCTATTTGACGAGCTTTCTCAAATAGCCTCAAACCTTAGTGGATTTTACAAATTGGTGGATTCTCCAGTTTCAACAAAAGTCAATTCCTTGATGTTTGACGCAACTAACGTGGACGAAAAGTTTTCCATGATGGAACAGACTATAGAAGTCTTAAAGAAGTCTGTTGAAGACAAAGACCTTCAAATCGCTCAACTCATGAACAAATTGGAGGCCAATGCACCTGGAGAGTCGAGCCATGTCCCTCCTCGTTCACCTATCTTCACCTCACAAAAAATGGCTATTGAAGAATCGCTTGCTAAGTTCAACATTCAAAAGGAAAATCAATCCACCTCAGTTGCGGTGTTATCTGTCCAACAATTGCAAGACATGATAACAAATACCATTAGAGCTCAATATGGCAGCCCGTTGCAAAGTTCGTTATACTACTCTAAGTCTTATACTAAGCGGATTGATTGTCTAACTGTACCAACTAATTATCAACCACCAAAGCTGCATCAATTTGATGGCAAAAGAAACTTAAGGTAGCATATCGCCCACTTTGTCGAGACTTGTAGCAATGCTGGAACGCATAGTGACCTTTTGGTAAAATAATTTGTTTGTTCTTTGAAAGGGAACACATATGACTAGTTTATTGACTTAGAGCATGAGTCCATTGATAGCTGGGAGCAACTTGAGAGGGATTTCTTCAATCGTTTTACAGTACCCGAAGAATTGTAAGCATGATAGAGTTGGTAGGCTCCAAGCAAAGGAAGGACGAGCCCTCAGTGAACTATCAATCATTGGAGGGCGTTAAGTTTGGACTACAAGGATCACCTTTCAAAAATATCTGTAGTGGAGATGTGCATTCATGGAATGCACTTGGACCTTTTGTACATCATACAAGGGATCAAACCATAAACTTTTGAATAACTTGCAACGCGAGCTCACGACATGAAGTTAAGCATCGCAAACCATGGAAAGGCATCTCCATTTGCTGATCAGAAGGAGTTCAAGAAATATGTTGCATCAAAGAACCAAACCAAAGAATCTATGGTGGTGAAAGCAACTTCTGTGAAAGTCATGACTAAGCAAAAGGTGAAGGAGGATAAAACCCCGAGTCAATATCCCAAAGAGGAGAAATATTGTCCAACCTTGAAGGAATTGGAGGCAAAGGTTTATCCGTTTCCAGAGTCAGACGTACCCACGATCTTTGATGAATTGTTGGCCAAGAAAGTCATTGATCTCCTCAAATAAAAAAGGCGTGAGGAAATTGGTAAAGTTGGCGATCTAAAATACTGCAAGTTTCATTGCATCATTAGCCACCCTACAGATAAATGCTTCGTCTTAAAGGAGAAAATCATGGCTCTTGTAAGTGATGGGAAAATCATCATAGATATGGATGAAACAACATAAACAAACCATGCAAGTGTAGCTCTTAAGGAAAAAAAAATGTTCAAGGTTACAGAACATGTCAAGCAATGCCTTCTTACAATTTGGAAGTTTCGAGCATGTTAAAGTTGTTCTTCCAAGGAAAACCCTTAAAGGTTCACTCGAGCTAGACAATCACTCCAATACAATGACGATGAGGGTTGGACTCTAGCCACTCGCAAGAAGTAAAAATATCAAGCGATTTTGAGGATATGAATTTCTAAGCCAAGAGCGATATTGAGCAATGTGGATAAGCTACAACCACCAAGAATTATCAAATCTTCAGTTAGGAAGAAGATTAATAGTGTCTTATCACCAAAGTTCTGCAAGCCCATCACATTGCAAAATCATTTCCTGGAAAATTCCTTCATGTAGGTCATGTTGGTTCAACTCATGTAATTTCTAGTACTAATAAAACAAAGGAAAGCAACGATGAGCTTGATCCAATGAAACCACAAGAACATCATGTTGACGGAAAAGTTGTCACATGTTGTGCAACAATTTCCTTCATAGATGATGACTTGTTGTTGGGGTGTAAGCCACATAACAAACCTTTGTTCGTTATAGGAGCCATTCGGGAAAAATATCTCAATCACATACTTGTTAATGATGATTTAGTTGTCAACATCGTGCCAAAAATGGTACTACAAAAGCTTGGGATCTCTATTGATGAGCTATCCAAAATTAACATAACAATTCAAGGTTTCAACCAATGAGGACAATGAGCCATAGTTATGATCCGCGTAGTATTATCCATCGGTGTGGTGAACTTGATTCACATCATAAAAACATCATACAACTTGCTGCTTGGATGTTCTTGGATTCATGAGAATGGAGTGGTATCGTCTACTTTACATCAATATCTGAAGTACATAGGGAATGGAAAGCTATTCAAAATCGATGGAGACATCAATCCTTTCACAAAGACAAAGTCATACTTTGCAAATGCAAAATTCTACCTAGATCGTGAACCGAGTATGAAGAAGCCATTATCAATCGACGAAGCTGATGTCATTTCAAAAGAAAAAATAAGGCTCAATGTACTACCGTCAAGCTGTCTAAGAAGAGAATTGAAGAAGTCTCCATTAAGCTATCATCATACGAAGATGACATACAAACAAAAACTAATAAGGGACATCTAGTTTTTCGATGTGTTACAGGGTACTCCAAATAAGCAAATGAGTCACATAGTGATCCAAGATTTGAAGGAGAATATGACTATTCCAATTGCACAAATCCCATCCGTGACTAGTGAGCCTGCTAAAGGCAATATCCAAACTGATAAAATAAAAGGGCACTTTGATCCTAAGGCCTTCATACTGCTTGGAAAGTCTGGTTACGACGTCTCCAATCAATCAAGACTAGGAGAACTCAAAGATGAAGTCATTAGTGAAAAGATACATCGGCTTAATGAGTCCCAAATGAAATTGAGAAAGCATAGACACTACGTCGCCACTCCAAAGTTAGGGTTGGCATTTAATTTGGCAGAACCTCTTCAAATTTCATCTAAGAGAAGCAAAGAGATAACTTCATCACAATACACCTCAATAGAGGAGATAGAGGAAGTTAAGGGCAAAACATAAGACAACAGGCTTCAATGTTTGATCGCATTGGAGGTTCAACCCCTCTGGTATCAGTATTTGAAAGGCTAAGTCATAAAAGGGAACATGTATCTTCCAAACCTTTAAAGCAAGTTTCCGCTAAGTCAAAGACCTCCATATTTTGTCATATGGGAAACACAAGGAAGTCACAATCTAGAAAGATATTGTCAAAACATAAGTAGTAAGGCCATTAGGAGCGGGGTCATTTTGAAGTTGTCACTTACAAAAAAATCTGTAGTGCTTTCCCCTCACGTATGAAGGGGAAGTCTATTTTGTCAATATCCACAGATGGTCCACTAAAGGTACAAAGTTGTCACGCCCAAAACCTCGGGAGGCGTGGCTAGCACCCGGTGCCATACTGGCCCGAGCAAACTACTTTGTAACTATCATAAGCCAACATGGCCATAACTCGTAATGTGTAACTATAGGTGGACAAACACTGTATCAATGAACCTCTTTCTTAAAACATGAATACATATGGGCCGTTAAGGCCTCCGACATACTATACAAAATGAACCTTTATCTACAAAGACTCTATGATTATTTGACATCAAATGGGATAGGGTACCGTCTAAACCATAAGTCTGTAGCAAAACTCTGACATGATGACCCATAAACTCGGCTACACTCCGAATGAGGCAGAGTCTTACCGATCCTTTGCTAAATGTCAATCTCATCTACTATGAGGGATCGTCAAATTGATTGTCTATATCTACGGGCATGAAATGCGGCGTTCTCAAGCAAAACGGACGTCAGTACGAATAATGTACCGAGTATGTAAGGCACATAAATAAGTACATAATATAGATATAGAGTACATGGCTCAACCTGTAAGTCTGGATAACTCTATAAATCATGAAATACTTGTAGTGTTATACATCTGCGTATGAATGGCATGTCATGCATAGGTACATATTTCATAACATCATCAGCCCTCTGAGGGCATCCCATCATATCATCTTGGCCACTGTGGGAAAATCAGCATGTATACCAGTTGATCAGATGGTGGTGCCTATATAACGCCATAACCTTTTCGTATATATATATATATATATATATATACAACAACAACAACTACCCAGTATGTTCCCACAAAGTGGGGTCTGGGGAGGGTAATACGTACACAGAGTCTATTATTAATTGATATTTTATGTTACAATGAGCCCTATTTATATATATATATATATATATATATATATATATATATATATATATATATATATATATATTTATGGTCATGAATTAATGTACATATATAAATACATGAAATGCATGAGAAATACATTAATAAATTTTCCCTGAATGCCATAAAAATCAATATACCTTTTGGCTAAACTTTATCAAATACATATTTTTCTGAGACCCATGAACAGAAGATATAATAATACATATGGGGAATCAAAAATATAGATATCCCTAGTATTTCTATGAATAGAGTCATTTATGAAAGTTGCGTATTTTACTCGTTTCATTTGTATAATTTGATTATGCCAAAAAGAAAAAATGGATAGCCTTATCATACCTGGAAGAACTTAGGCTGAGCAGAAACCTACTCACATGTATCATTTCCACCAACTATTAGAAAGCTGTATAAGCTAAGATATTTAATTTTGTCACAGATGACATAACATAGTCACGTGAACTATACCCTATTCCATTGCAAATTCGAGCCTTTTAACAGAGTTAAATCTTGATCATAACAACCTTAGAGGTAGAATACCTTCAAAAAGTGTTGCAATATGTCAAAATCTGCTATATCTTACCCTGAACCAAAATAATTTAATCTATGTCATCTCTTCCTTGATTTTTCTAAATTTCAACTTGACTGGATCCCTCACAAAAGAGCTCAATAACCTTACCAACATCTTGTCATTAAATATCTTTTTGAATAGTCTAAGTGGTGAAATTCCCAGTACCATTGGCTGATATTGGTTGATCTAATAATGAGAAGAAATTTATTTTTGGGAATTATTCCTTCCATATTTCATTTAATAATTTTGAAGGTGCCCTTCCTCCATCCCTAACTAGATAACTAGTTTTTTGGTCAAAAATACATCAACTCATCAGTAAAATGGATTTTATCTTCTAACAATGTGACACCTATTTTAAATGACTAATGAGTCATTAATTAGAAGGTGATGGGGTTTCCATGTGGGGATGGGGGTGGGTAAGTTTAATCTTTATCCACTTATTAGGTAATTACGTAATGTCTCATTACTCAGTAATTAACCAATTACCCGCATAATTAAGAAATATCTCAAATTACTTAAAATACTACTCATTTTTAATATACTTTATATATACCCTACTATCATGATCATGTGGTACCATATAAAATCAATACTTACACTATTATTTCATTAAAATATTCACATAAAAATACATATATTTTTTCAATTTATAATTTTCCTAATCTCATATAAAGAGTAAAAGTTTCGTACGCTTAATTCTTAAAATGGTAAAAAGATAACCTTATTTTCTCGTGAGAAAATAATTTTTAAACTGAATAATTCGCTACCTCATTTCCCTTACAATTAACAACCGATGCAAAATAATTTCAAGCTTTTCTACAGCTAATCAACAAAATACTTCAGCTTTCATAGTCCATGTACGTTACCATTTGATCCTATAGCTCAATTTCATGTAGTGTAAAAAATTACAGACTTTCTTTGCATAAGGTGAATATGAACATGTATTATAATAATTCCTTGTTAATTGTACCGATAGTAGTTAATTTCATTATAATGGTAAATGCATTATGAACCATAATTTGAAATCTTGAGAAGACAACATTATGGACCAATAATTCGGTTACTCCATAACTCTATGAGAAATGTAATCATATGAAAGGCCAAACTTGAACTAATAGGGTCTCATAATAATAATAATAACAACAACAACAACAACAACAACAACAACAACAACAATAATAATAATAATAATAATAATAATAATAACAATAATAATAATAATAATAATAATAATAATAATAATAATGTCTTAAACACTCTATAACCTCGTAATAGACATAATCCCTTCGAACTCATATGGATTTACTACGCTATATCCTAATGTCAAGGTATGGGATATAACATCCTTCCCCCTTTTAGAAACATTCATCTTCGAATGTTAACTCATTGAGATTTATAAATTTTTTACTAGGGTCTCCTCTGTAAATTAAACTAAAACCCAAACTATATCTGAAATCTCAATTATTAACATCTTTTCGTACTTGAGTATCTCATATCTTCTTCATATTTACCTCGCTTACCTTTCAATCTCGTATCGTACTTCTGTTTCTTTCATAAACTCCCTTCCACATTACACCTTAAAGCTTTACTGTGATACCTGCACCTCTGGTGCATACAAAATCTGGCGAAGACCTCTACTGACTTCTTATGACTCAGCTATATGGCACAATCTAGAAACAAAAGAAGGAAAATATTTCCTAAATGCCATATAACCTCTCAATTATAAATGTGGCGCGTAACACACCCATAAGTGAGACTCTACTAGGCACGACTTTGTAGACTTCCTAGGAGACGACCCGCTCTGATACCACTTTGTCATGTCTCAAACCTGGGGAGGTGTGGCTGGCACCCGGTGTCGTACTGGCCCGAGCGAACCAATTTATATTTTTTTTTGTAACTATCATGGACCAACATGGCCACAACTCATAATGTATAACCATAGGTGGACTGTATCAATGAACCATATTTCTTAAAATATGAACACATATGGGTCGTCAATGCCTCTGACATACTGTACAAAATGAACCTTTATCTAATAAGCCTCCAAGATCATTTAACATCAAATGGGACAGGGTACCGACCTAACCATAAGTTTGTAGCAAAACTCTAACACGATGACTCATAGACTCGACTGCACTTCGAATGAGGTGGGGTCCTACAGATCCTTCGCTGAATGCCAATCTCGTCCACTATGAGGGACCGTCAAACTGATTATCTATACCTATAGGCATGAAGCGCAATGTCCCCAAGTAAAAGGGATGTCAATACGAATAATGTATCGAGTATGTAAAGCACATAAATAAATATATAACAGATATGGAAGAAATATAGAGTACATGACTCAACCTGTAAGTCTGGATAGCTCTGTAAATCATATGAATTTTATGTCGTGCATAAGTACATTTTTCATAATATCATCATACCTCTGAGGGCATCCCATCATATCATCTCGGCCATTGTGGGAAAATCATCAATGTATACCAGCTGATCAGGTAGTGGTACGTACATAACACCGTAACCTTTTTCCATGTCCCATATCCATATAAGATACATATATACGTGTATATAACGCCATCTGGTCATGGGTCAATGTATATGCATAAATGCATGAAATGCATGAGAAATACATTAATATATTTTCTCGGAATGCTATAAAAATCAATATACCTTTCGGCTAAACTTTATCAAATACGTATTTTTCTGAGACCCATGAACAGAAGATATAATAATAATACACATGGAAAATAAAAAATATAGATACCCCTAATATTTCTACGAATAGAGTCATTTATGAAAGTTGTGTATTTTACTCATTTTATTTGTATTATTTGGATCATGTCAAAAATAAAAAAGGGATAACATTAATATACCCGGAAGAACATAGGCCGAGTATAAACCAACTCACATATATCTTTCCACCAATTATTGGGAAGCTTTATAAGCTAAGATATTTAATCTTGTCACACATTATAGAACACAATCACGGGAACTATACCTTATTCCATTGCAAATTCGAGCCTTTTAATAGAGTTAAATCTTTATCGTAACAACATTAGAGGTAGAATACTTTCAAAAGTGTTGCAAAATGAACTAAAATAATTTAATCTATGTCCTCTCTTCCTTGGTTGTTCTAAATATTTTTTGAAACAACTTGAATGGATCCCTCCCAAAAGAGCTCAATAACCTTACCAACATCTTGTCATTAAATGTCTCTTTGAATAGTGTGAATGGTGAATTTCCTAGTCAATTGGCAGACATTGGTTGATCTAATAATGATAAGAAATTTATTTCAGGGGCCTATTCCTTTCATATGTTGTTTAATAATTTTGAAGGAGCCCTTCCTCCATCCCTAACTAGATAACTATTTTTTTGGTAAAATAATAGGTGTAAAGTTATACCATCAGTAAAGTAGACTTTATATTCTAACAATGTGACACCTACTTTAAATGACTAATGAGTCATTAATTAGAAGGCGAGGGGGCTGCCACATGGAGATGGGGGTGGGTAATTTTAATCTGAAGTTCCCGTACATGGATATTCCAAATTATTGTCTACTAACTTACGTAATTAATTATAATTTACTTTTAAATAATCTGATCAACATACTTATGGCAATCATTCCATTAACTGAAGTTTCATAGCAGCACCAACAACAACAGAAGAAGAAAGAAGAAGAAGAAAACAAAGAATGAGAATGAGGAGGAGAAAGTGGGTTGAAGTTGTTTTAAAATGGATACAAGTTAAAACTTATGAAAAAAATTGATATAAGTTAAATGAGGACGACCAAATAGCCCCGTGCAACTTTCACATAAACTAGCTAGAATAGTTTTATCGGCCCAAACTTATTCCTATGTGTCAAAACCCCTTATTTCGTCAAAATTGCGCAGCATAGCCACTTTTACTGTTGGCTATCGAAAATAGCCACTGTTTATGAAGTTAATAAAATATATTCACTATTTGCTGTAACAAGGACTGACCCCGTATAATTTATGGGAGTTCTAGTGCATTTGTGTACGAACTCCAATATATTATGCTGGACCGGTATACTTTGCTAACTACTATGAAATTTGCGGGAGACTGGAGCACTAGTGCTCCAAACTCCAGTATATTATACTGGATATTTATACTTGTTGGAACTCTCGTAAAATATGCGGGAGTTCCAGTATAATTATGCTTGAACTCCCATAAAATTTGCAGGAGTTCCATCATAGTTATCCTGAAACTTCCGTAAAATATGCGAAAGTTCAAGCATACTAATGCTGGAACTCCCTTAAAATTTGCGGGTGTATTTTCTGTATTTTGAATAGTGATTTCTCTCAGATTTCTCTTTACATAAAAAATAACTAAATTTCGATGACTTTTGAAACTTGACTATTTTTCAATGACCAGTGATAAATCTGCCTATTTTTAAATTTCTCGCCCTTATTTCTCAACTCAAACCATTCAAACAAGATCACAACTACTCAAATGAGGGTTGAATTATCTTTAAGATGAAAACCATTTTCAAATTCAAAAAAGAAAGCAAGAAATGAAACTTAGGATTCGAGGTGGCTCAATGAGTCTTGTGGGCTAAAGCCAAATTTTATGAGGGACCTTAACTTTTTATTTTATTTTAAAATTTTTATTTATTTATTTATATATTTGAAGTATATTTTTTAGTATTTCTTAAATACAAAGTTATTAATTTCGTATAATCAATAATACCTAATAAGTCTTTTTTAATTGACACTATAGCTAACCCATTTAGCCTTTATTGAGACATTATTGATCTTAGGTTGAGATTTACCAATGTTAATTTTGATATTTTTTCCTGAAACGATGGAAATAAGAGTTATTAAAATTATTCTATAAATAATATAGGCATTGGAAAAAGAATCAAATATTTTTTATTTGACCGAGTGTATCAGTGAAACTGTTATATTCTAATTGCACTATTTTTATTAATATTTTTAATTCCAAAAATAAATCTAAACCATCAAAATCTAATTGATTATTATGATTTAATGAACATTCACATTAAGACAATATTTTTTAAATTTCATCATCTAGTAATCTTAGTTTTTACCACTAAATAGAAAACCAAAAATATTTATACATACTTTGAATTGTTCAAATCGTTTTTGAAGTTAAAAAAAGCCTTGTCTACTATGTATAAAGTAATTAACTTCAAAAGACCCTTCGAAAGATTTTGAGATTTTATTTTCAACATTCTCATCAAATTGTTACTTTCTATATCATACGTTTCTTACGAAATTTGGATTGAATATTCATTTCAAGTGCAATTTTCTTGGCAAAAATCATATATCAATTGCAAATCATTTTTCTTTATATTTGTTAAAGAAAAAAATTAAACTTTTTAACTCCATAGAACATTTCTTTAAACTTATATATAGTATATTAGGTATAATAAAAAATGAGCTTCCCATATATATGTGACTCTAATTTGCGAGAGAGTCAAAATATAGTGGGTTTCAGTGTAATTTCATTAACTGTACAGGCGCGTTCTTACAATAATTAATATTCCCTCTGGTCCAAAATAAGTGATTTTTTGGATATTTTCACACATATTAAGAAAGTCACATTTTAGTATTAAGTAGCAATAGAATTGACCGTTTTAACCTTGCTATCTCACATAAACACTCCTAACACATATTCCAACACTATTTACTCCAAGTACAATGTAAGAAAAATATCATTAATTCATTCTTGAAATCCGAAAAAATTATTTATTTTGGACCACAAAAAAAAGTCAAAAAATCATTTATTTTGGACCAGAGGGAGTAATAATTACATACAATTTTTTTCCCGTCTACAATTTTTTTCAAGAATGCACTAGGAAGCTGGTCTCCCAATATGGAACAATCTAGAACCCTAATCTCCACCGTTAATTCTCAAATCCAACGATTCAAGTTCCACCCCACTCACACGCAGATACCCCTCTCACTGCCAAAAACGAAAATCATCATTGGAAATTAATAGGGAAGTAGGGACGAGAGAATTCTAGAGGCTTCTCCATATTCACAACATCCTACGGCTATCCCATTCCGACCATTATTAAGGTTTAATCTGAACCGTGCAAATATTCTATATATACCCCTTTTGAAATATTCTTGGAGTAATTGATTGGTTTATTTTGCTACAAAGAAGTAAAGGAAGATGTTTGGGAGAGGACCAAAGAAGAGCGATAATACGAGGTACTATGAAATATTGGGTGTGTCAAAGAATGCATCAGACGATGAAATCAAGAAAGCTTATAGAAAAGCTGCTATGAAGAATCACCCTGATAAGGGTGGTGACCCTGAAAAGGTATCCCTTTTTGTGAACCATCTTCATCTGTTATATTGTTGTTTCATCCATATTTTTTGTGGTGTTGGAGCTTTTAGTTGTTGTTGTTATGCTTTTATGTTTGTGTTAAACTAGGAATTAGGATGGGTAAAGTTGGAATATTTGGTTGAGTGAGTGTTGTGAGCTGACGTCATTCTTAGAGTCTATGCGTTCTTGATGGTGTAGAGAATTTTTTTTCGTTTTTCTGTGATATGGTTACTGGGTTAGGTTCACTGATTAACTTCCTTTACGTCCCACCGTGGGTAACTCTGTCGGTCAAGGCTATGGGAAGAGATTGAAATTTATTCTGGCATAAGTTGGAAGGATCATAATGGTTCTATACTTCTATTAATCAAAACAAGGAACAAAGTTTAATGTCTTCGTTATTTTTGTTTGGGGGGTTTGGGGTGGGGGTGGGGGGGTGGTAGAATTGCTATGGGGTTGGCCTTGTTTAGTTGAAGCTCAAAGGGTGGGTGCTAAAGCATTTGCAACCCCCTGTTCTTGCTTAGTGGTATTTGTAGGGGTATCTTTGAAGCTCTTAAAATCATTTTTTAAGAACAAAATGATTTTCGAAAGGTGAATTCAATTGATTGGGCATGGAGTTTAAGAAAAAGAGAAACTTTTGAAATTGTGGTTTATAACAAGACATACTATATTTGTGTGGCGATATATTATGGTATAGAGGTAAATGTTTTCTAAGATGGTAAAGGGTTATTGTTTTTGGCACGGATTATAAAAACAATAGGTCCACATAATTTATTTAATTGTGTGTTTATGTTGTCTATGTGCAAGTTTACCTCGAGATCTTGAGCTAGAATTGTGAACCACTTAAGCAAAAGGGTTTGGGAGGAAATCAAGTCAATATGACACGTATCTTAGGATGGTAATTTAGCCTTGCCTTTTCTCATGTTTGTTGGTTTTCTATGCTCAATGGCGCATGCAAGATTTTAAAGTTATGGGTGCTATAAAAATTTAAAAAGAATGAGGAAAAATGTATTTAGTTGTGGGTGTTTATTCAATATTTGTCCCGTTGCCTATATAAATTTATTAATATGATCAAAGTTAATGGGTGCTTAAGTACTCACAACTCTCTGTGCATCCGCCACTGTCTATGCTGATAGGCTAGTAAGAAGCTCAAGACTTTTGACACTTTTTTATTTCGTTGCCTATAAAAGCTAGTGCATCTGAATCTTGATGCAAGTCTTCCTTTGCTAGTGTCACTATGCTTTTGATGGCATGTGATAGTGCGAGTACGATCTAATAGAGAGTTGTTCTTTCCTGCAGTTTAAGGAGCTTGCTCAAGCTTATGAGGTGTTGAGTGACTCACAGAAGCGTGAGATATATGATCAGTATGGAGAAGATGCACTGAAAGAGGGAATGGGTGGCGGTGGAACGCATGATCCATTTGACATCTTTGAATCTTTCTTTGGTGCAAACCCTTTTGGAGGTTAGATCTCATGAAACTTATTTGATACTTGTTAGTTATGTTAACCAAATTTTCTTGCTGAATTTCGTTTCTGCATCTTTCATGTCTTGGAAACTTGAATAATAAGTGTTATTGTTGAGCAGGTGGTGGTAGCAGCAGAGGAAGAAGACAGAGAAGGGGTGAGGATGTAGTGCATCCATTGAAGGTCTCTCTCGAGGACCTGTACAGTGGGATAACCAAGAAACTCTCCCTTTCACGCAATGTAATTTGCTCCAAGTGCAGTGGGTGAGTATCTGTTGTTTGTTACTCTTACTTTTATTTTATATGGCAGTGTTTGATGCGCATTGTCTTTACAACAAAATAAAGTTTATGTATCGCGCATCAAAACATTTCATAACTATAATAGCATGCCATTAAGGGTAGGCATTCGTGACTATAAAAGGATGTTGTTAAGAGTTAAATATGAAGTTTAAGGGTAAAGAGTCCTCAAATATCCAAAAGTATCGTTTGTTTTGGAATAGAAGAAAGTTTTTTGGTATGTATCACGTGTCATAACATTTCATAACTATAATAGCGTGCCATTAAGGGTAAAATGTACTATTGGAATTTATAGTTGTAAGTATGTTGTGGTACTCGTGACTATAAAAGGATGTTGGGTTAAATATGATGTTTAAGGGTAAAGAGTCCTCAAATATCCAAAAGTATTGTTGGTTTTGGAATAGTCTAAAAAAAGATAGAAAGAAGTGTCATGAAAAATGAGGAGGGGTAAATCTTATCACAAATTTGAGTATACAAACTATTGCTTAGATTACATTGGTTTGTTGCTGTGACTGCAGGAAAGGATCCAAGTCTGGTGCTTCAACAAAGTGTTCTGGTTGTAAAGGTAGCGGTATGAAAGTTTCAATTAGACAACTTGGTCCCTCAATGATCCAACAAATGCAGCACCCTTGTAATGAATGCAAGGGTACCGGAGAAACTATTGACGATAAGGATCGGTGCCCTCAATGCAAAGGTGAAAAAGTGGTTCATGAGAAGAAAGTCCTTGAAGTTCATGTTGAAAAAGGCATGCAAAATGGACAGAAAATTACATTCCCTGGAGAGGCTGATGAAGCGGTAAGATGATCGATTTTCTCTCTTGTATTTGTGTATGTCAATCTTAACTGAAGCCTAAGGTTGTTGCTCACTTGGTTATATGTTGTTGCAGCCTGATACTGTTACTGGAGATATTGTTTTTGTGCTCCAACAGAAAGACCACCCGAGGTTCAAGAGAAAGGGTGATGATCTGTTTGTAGATCACACATTGAGTCTAACTGAGGCTTTGTGTGGCTTCCAGTTCATAATAACACACCTGGATGGAAGACAACTCCTGATAAAATCAAATCCCGGAGAAGTTGTTAAACCTGGTTAGTATCACCTTGACTTTTACCTAGTATTTTTGACATGGAACATGGATATACATGTGAAAAACTAGTAATGAAGCCATTAAGTTTAAATCTTGAATCTGCCTTTTGCTTGTTTGAAATATTCTTATTAACTTTGTTTTTTCCTTCCTGGTTCCAATTACTTCAGATCAATTCAAGGCAATCAATGATGAGGGAATGCCAATGTATCAGAGGCCATTTATGAGGGGCAAATTGTACATTCATTTCGTTGTTGAGTTTCCAGATTCATTGAACCCCGAGCAGGTGAAGGCTTTAGAGGCAATCTTACCACCAAGACCTCAATCACAGTACACAGACATGGAATTGGACGAGTGTGAGGAGACTTCATTACATGATGTGAATATTGAGGAGGAAATGAGAAGGAAACAAGCAGCTCAACAAGAGGCATATGATGAGGATGATGAGATGCATGGTGGTGGAGGACAGAGAGTACAATGTGCACAGCAGTAACATATTTGTATAGAGTTGTTTGTGAAATAGCAGATAAGATAACCAACCAGCTTGAACTTGGGGGCTTGCTTGGTTTATTTTATCTGTTTTTTTTGGAAAAGCAATGTATTCTGCTAGTCGCTGTATTGAAATAGAAATGTATTATACTTTCTTCTTCCTATTGGACGTTTTCTAATCTATTGTGGTGCTCTCATTTGCATGATATCTTAACTTCAATTAGAAATCTTAACTTGTTTTGCCAGAGGGTCGTTGAATGCCTTGAGAAACATTAATTTATTTCATGGTTAGTATTTAACCTTGAATCTAGGACAGTAGCTAGTTATTCAGTTAGATGGAATTCAATCTATACTTTGCAGGCAAAAGAAAAGGGAAAAAGAAATGAACTCACATCTGATTTTGCACAAGGCATGCACAATGTGTCTTGTTTCTGCTTCTACAAACTGAAAATATAGGCTTACATGCAACTGAAGGTGCTAAAGAGTGCTTACGGGACTAATGAATTCTAGATAATCCCCAAGACTAATTACAGAAAAAATCTTGTGTGTGTACTTACAGAAGCAATGATGTATAATGCTAATTTCAACAAATTGCTCAAATAAAAATGAGGGAATTCGTCCAAGTTTTTCAGCTACTGGAGGCAGGAGACCAATGCAATCCAATCTCTCTGATTAGTGTTCGCAATCACAGTAAATGTCCAGTCATTCAGAAACTCCATGGTTAATGCCCAGTTTCTTTTGTAGAAACCACAAAATTTGAGGGGTCTTTATTGTTGGCTTATGAATGGATTGGACGCACATTTTTGCAACTGCCAAAAGACCTTTGAGCTCTCTAAAATCATAGCTGTCTCCTAGATCTGGATCTATCATTTGGTGAATGGACCTTCTCCGGAGACGAGAATCTTGGACCCACTGAACTAAGTCAACACCTCCGTCCTCCGAGGATTGACCCGTGACTAACTCAAGAATCAATAAACCAAGCTGGTAGATTGTATGTTTGCAAATCTCATCTCTACATTCTGCAAGATAAGCAATGCAAGAACTGAAGAGAGGCTACAGCTTGTATGCTCTGAGGTGATACCAGAAGACATCATACCTTTGGAGCATTTAGATTTTGGCGGTTGAATGTTGTTCTCAATTGAACAAAGAAGGCTAACATCACAGAGCTGTAACAAGGAAACATACATATTGTCATTGATTTGACGACTGTTGACTAGTTTAACAAAAGATGATGCAGGTCTGAAGTGGACATCAAATATGACGATGAAGCAATTCTATTATACATAGGCTTAAGTTTGCAACTCTTACTTTAGCTGTAAAGTTCTCGTCCAGCATGATGGTACTTGAACTGATTGAAACGTGGTACATAGGTGGATCACAAAAGAAATGGAGATATTCCTACATCAGGATGGAACCAACCATCAGCGATTTAACACTTTGGCAGATGAAGCAGTATAATAATCATATCTTATAAGAGAAACATAAATAGATTTATGTCCAATCTATGGCATATATTTCGTTGTATTACTCTGAGCTAGGATATGATCACAAGTTTGACTCCTCACATGTCACATCTCTTCTAGGTTGTAACAGAAACATGTAGTTCTTACACCATCATTATATAATACACTCTATATGGTTGTATGCACAAAACCTCATGAATGGAGCTGAATGACTGCTTATTTTAGATCTTCAATGTATCCTGGAATGTAAACTAAACAACCTTGTCAACTGCAAGGACATATGAGTGTTAGGTTCAAGATTCTCTACTTTTATAGCTGAGAAATCCCTAAGGGTTAGCTGGCGCACAGTTTGCTACTCGGGGGATAACGAATTGGCCATCTACCTTTCTCTATTTAAATATTAGGCTTTTGTCCGCAATAGGATATGAACTCGTGACGTGCGCCTGACCACGTATACTACAAGACTACATAATATTTTATCTTTTATGACTGAATAATTGGGAAGTTTTCCTCGTAATCAGTGCAAGATTACACAACTACAGGAACTTATGTCTTCTATAACTAATTAATATGCCTGTTGTGACGACCCAAAGGGTCATCACTTGTTTTCTCATGCATTTCGAGCTTTTGAGGCCTTGAAAACCTCATTTATAGCTGCCTCGTTTTGCGCACACAGTCCGGACGCGAAGCCGGAAAATTTATATGTTGAAATATATGAGTTATGTGAAAAATTTGAAGAATTTTTATATTAATATTGATATAGTTGACTTTGGTCAACATTTTTAGTAAACGGACCTGGATCCGTGACTTGACGGTCTCAGAAAGACCGTAGAAAATATGGAACTCAAGCGTATGCCCGAAATCAGAATCCGAGGTCTAGAACCCCGGTAAAACAATTTTTCTGTTAAACTGTTTTCTGAAAATGTTTAAGGAAAATGAAACTGAAATTTGATAAAAAGGTAATGGTATCGGGCTCGTATTTTGGTTCCGACGCCCGGTACACATCATAAATATTGGTTAAGCGCTTCCTGTAAAGTTTGGTTGAAAACGGACGTCGTTTGACGTGTTTCGGCCTTAAATTAGAAATTTGGAAGTTTATGAAAAACTTTCTTGGGTTTTAAGGCTCGAATCATGGATTTTGATGTTATTTTGGCGATTTGATCGTTCGAGCAAGTACGTATGATGTTATTGAGTTAGTATGCATATTTGGTTTGGAGCCCCGAGGGCTCGGGAGTGCTTTGGAGGTGGTTCGGGGTGTTTTGGACTTAGAAAAACTGGAAGCTTTGCTGCAATTTTTACACAGAGGTTTTCTTCTATGCGATCGCGGCCTCCTTCACGCGATCACACTGCTTTGGCCATTCCTTCAACGCGATCGCATCGCCTTTCACGTGATCGCGTATCTTCCCGTTTTCCTCTCCGCGATCGCAGGCCATTTCACGCGATCACGTAGAGCAAATGGACCACCCCAGTGAAATCCCTCTACGCGATCGCAGTAGTCCTCACGCAATCGCGTAGACCACAGATCGCAGTCCTGTTCACGCGATCGCGTAGAAAATTTTTTCGCCCAGTGGTTTTAAGTTCAGAAAATAGAACAGAAACGGATTTTTATTCCATTTCTCAAACTCTCTCTTCTCCAACATCATTTCTTGGCGATTCTTGGGCGATTTCCATCAAACTTTTTGGGTAAGTGACTCTTGACTCATTTTCTTCATTTCTTATCAATATTATTCGAATTCCTAGGCCTAAACATGTGTAAATGGGTAGAAAAATTAGAGAAATGAGTATAGTTAGGGTTTTCAAAGAATATGTGATTTAGACCTCGTTTTGTGGTCGAACTTAAGAACAAATTGCATATTTGAACTCGTGGATGATTGGGTGAATTTATTTTGGTTCGAACGTCGTGTTTTGACCACGTGGTCCCGGGGTCGGTTTTTACTATTCCGGGCAGAATGTTGAAAAAAATTATATTTGGCCATTTGAACTAGTTTGTTGAGTAGTATTGATGATATTAAATCAATTGTGTATAGATACGATTGAATTGGAGCCAAATTCGAAAGGAAAGGGCATTGCTAAGGATTGAATTGATCGTAGACCTTCGAGATAAGTGTTTAATGTATCCTAGCTTGAGGGAATAAGAGTTGAGTATAATTATTAAATTGTTATGTGTGGAGTCCGACGTATAGGCATGGTGACGAGTATCTATACGTTCGGGGGTCGAGCATGACCGTGGGTCTTAAATGGATTAAAATTCTTAATAACCTTACATGAGTATATGAAAAGGGCCGACCCAGTTCAATACCCACTTCGTGGGTGTCTGGGGAAGGGAATCCCCCTGCTTTTTGCAGAGAGGCTGATTCGAACCCACGACCTGACACACCACGGTAAGCAAGCTTACCGCTGAGCCAAGCCATGAATTATTATTGGTTGAATACCGGTAATATATATATATATATATATATCAAGCTTACATGAGTATATGAAATGAATTATTATTGGTTGAATACCGGTAATATATATATATATATATATATATATGAAAATGTTGGTTTATGTTTAGTCAACAATGACATGCTGAAAATGTTGGTTTATGTTTAGTCAACAATGACATGCCAATTGGAAGAGTTGGCATGAATGCTAGGAGAAAGCTTTCTTCTTTGATGTCACCAATGACATCAAGAGGAGGGCCTTACCCCTATAAATAGATGCACTCTTTCATTTGTAGAAACTATCCCAAAAAACAATACAATATATATATATCAAGCTTACATGAGTATATGAAATGAATTATTATTGGTTGAATACCGGTAATATATATATATATATATATATGAAAATGTTGGTTTATGTTTAGTCAACAATGACATGCTGAAAATGTTGGTTTATGTTTAGTCAACAATGGCATGCCAATTGGAAGAGTTGGCATGAATGCTAGGAGGAAGCTTCCTCCTTTGATGTCACCCATGACATCAAGAGGAGGTCCTTACCCCTATAAATAGATGCACTCTTTCATTTGTAGAAACCATCCCAAAAACAATACAATATATTGTAGTGAGTAGAGAGTTAAGAGAGAAATTCTCTTAAGTGTAATTGGGAAATCTCCCCTTCCTTTGTAAATAATAGAAAGGCAATTGTTCTCTGGTGGACGTAAGATTATTTTGATTCGAACCACGTTAAATCTTGTGTTCTTTCTTTTACGTTCCCGCTAACAATTGGTATCAGAGCGACATGATTCTTTAGCGATCCAAGGAGAAATAACAAGCAAAGATGAGTTCCATGAAGTTTGAAATTGATAGATTCAGTGGACGCAACAACTTCAACATCTGGAAGATCCAGATGAAGGCGTTACCGCGGAGGGAAGGTTCAATCCATGCTATTGACGGAAAGTATCCTAAGGATACATCAGCTCCCGACATGGAGAAGATTGAAGGGGATGCATTGAGTGCAATCCAACTATCCCTAGCACCTAACGTGCTTTGTGAAGTGAGAACAGGTACCGAATAGACGGCCAAACAGTTATGGGAAAAGCTAGAAGGGCTATACCAAGACCGATCAGTGACAACAAGGATGTTGTTACAACGACCTCTTCACACATTTAAGATGTGGTCAGGTACTTTGTTACAAGATCATTTAGATGCGTTCAATAAACTTGTCATGGACTTACAGATTGCAGGAATTAAAAGGGAAGAGGAGACGCTTGCATGTGCTTTGCTATTTTCATTGACTTCGGGATATCGTGATATTGAGAATTCAATGATGTATAGCAAGGAGCCTATCAAGCTTGAGCAAGTGCGGCACGCACTTAACTCTAGTGATGTGCGGAGGCATATCGAAGAAGACAGAGATGACCAGGCAAGTGGGCTCTTTGTGAGAGGCCGGACTAGCCAACAGGGAAAGAGCAAATCAAAGTACAGATCAAAGTCTCGTGCGAACAAAAAGAATACAGAGTGTTGGGGTTGTGGCAAGAAGGGGCACTTTGAACGAGATTGCCCAATGTCAAAGTCCAAGGAAAAGGCGAGTGCATCTACAGTTGAACAGGTACATGATTTTGATAATGGTTATGTACTAACAACATCGTGTAATAATAGTAATTATGGAAACAAATAGGTGTTAGACTCTGCTTGTACTCTGCATATGACGTTCCGAAAAGACTGGTTTAGCAGCTACGAAAAACGTGGAGGAACCGTAGTGATGGGCAATAATGCAACTTGTGCAATAGTTGGCATTGGCCATGATGGAGTCGTGAGGATTATTACACAAGTCCGTCATGTTCCTGATCTAAAGAAGAATTTGATCTCCTTGGTTGCTCTGGATGAACAAGGCTACATGTATATGAGCGAAGCAGGAACTATGAAGGTGACTAAAGGTTCTTTAGTCATGTTGAAAGGCAAGCTAGAGAACGGCCTTTACACATTGGTCGGAAGCACCATTGTTGGCTCTGCAAATGCATCTACGGTGCAGTTATCTAATGATGACAAGGCAAGATTATGGCACATGAGACTGGGTCATATGAGCGCACGTGGATTGGAGATGCTGAGCAATCGTAACCTTTTGGAAGGTGAGAAGATTAGCACACTTGACTTCTGTGAGCACTGCGTTCTAGGGAAGCAGAAGAAGGTCAGCTTCAACACTAGCAAACACAAGACAAGAGGAGTGCTAGACTACATCCATTCAGATTTATGGGGTCCCTCTAAACTTCCATCGAAGGGCGGAAAGAGGTATCTTCTCACTTTTATTGATGATTTCTCACGAAAGGTTTGAGTGCATTTTTTGAAGGCAAAAAGTGATGCTTTTGAAGCATTTAAAGAGTGGAAGATTTTGGTTGAAAATCAAATGGAGCGAAAAATCAAGTATCTTCGCACAGACAATAACTTGGAGTTTTGCAATGAAGAGTTTAATGAATTATGCAAGGTTCATGGGATCTCAAGACATAGGACTGTCAGGCATACCCCACAGCAGAATGGAGTTGCCGAGAGAATGAACAGAACTCTTCTTGAAAAGGCTCTTTGTATGCTCATACAAGCCAAAACGTCCAAAGTGTTTTGGGCAGAAGCAGTTCACACTGTTGCTCATATTGTCAATCGATCTCCAGCATCGGCAATTGACTTTAAGACCCCGAATGAGGTATGGTTAGGTGAACCCTCTAACTATTCATACTTACGAATATTTGGGTGTCCAGCTTATTATCACGTTAATGAAGGAAAGCTTGAACCAAGGGCCAAAAAGACCATATTCGTAGGGTATGTGGATTGAGTAAAAGGGTACAAACTTTGGTGTTTGTCTTTACTCAAATTTATAGTTAGTAGAGATGTCACCTTTGATGAATCCTCTATGCTTGATCCCCGTAAAGTTTCCGTGGAGTTTTCAGGGAAACAAGAACAACGAGCAGGTGGAGCCTCCGGTGGTGCTTGCCAAGGAAAAGGATCAAGAGACTCGGGTTAAAGATGAGTCGGAAGATGTAGATCTTGAAGAACTTGCTGTCAATGAACCATACACAATTGCGAAGGGGAGGGAGAAGAGGCAGACATGAGAACCGGAACGCCTTATAAATCAAGCAAACTTGATTGCACATGCGTTGTAGCTGCACAAGAAGAGATTAAGGATCTGGAGCCCTCCTCGTATATTGAAGCAACTTCTTGCAAGGATGTTGCACAATGGCGGTTAGCCATGACGGAAGAGATGGAGTCTCTTCACAAGAATCAGACATGGGTCTTAGTGAAAAGACAAAAGGGGAAGAGGACAGTTGGATGCAAGTGGATCTACACAAAGAAAGAGGGAATTCCTGAAGTGGAAGATGCTAGGTTTAAGGCGAAAATGGTTGCAAAAGGTTTCAGTCAGAAGGAGGGAATTGACTACAAGAAGATTTTCTCTCAAGTCGTGAAACATAGCTCAATTCGCGTGCTACTAGCATTGGTTGCACAATTTGACTTGGAGCTTCAACAGCTTGATGTCAAAACCGCTTTCTTACACGGTGATCTAGAAAAGACAATCTATATGGATCAGCCTAAAGGTTTCTTAGCTGAGGGAAAAGAAGATCACGTATGCCAACTAAAGAAGTCTTTGTATGGTTTGAAGCAATACCCTAGACAGTGGTACAAGAGGTTTGATGCATTCATGACTACACATGAATTAATTCATGGAGTGCATTTGATAGCTGTGTGTATCATAAGAAGATATCTGGTTACTCAATGATTTATTTACTATTGTATGTTGATGATATGCTTATTGCTGCTAACAACATTACAGAGATAAATGCTTTGAAGAAACTGTTGAGTAAGGAATTAGACATGAAGGATTTAGGAGCTGCAAAGAAAATCCTTGGTATGGAGATTTCAAGAGAAGACAGTGTTGTACATCTTTCTCAGAAGAGGTATATTGAAAGGATTCTCGAGAGATTCAATATGCATACGTGCAAGCCTGTAAGTACACCATTAGCTCCTCATTTTAAACTTTCAGAGTTACAAATGCCTCAGTCCGAGGATGAGGTGGAGCATATGTCAAAGATTCCTTATGCCAGTGCAGTTGGTAGCATTATGTATGCACACGTCCAGATATTGCTCAATCTGTAAGTGAGGTAAGTAGATACATGTCCAGCCCAGGAAAGAGGCATTGGGAAGCTGTCAAGTGGATATTGAGATATCTCAAAGGAGCTTCTAGTGTTGGTCTCATTTTTCGAAAAAGTGGTGGAGGTATTTCAATTCTTGGTTATGTGGATTCTGACTATGCAGGAGATTTTGACCGAAGAAGGTCCAAAACTGGATACATCTTTACCCTCGTTGGCAGTGCCGCTAGTTGGAAGTCGACTCTGCAGTCGATTGTCGCTTTGTCTACAACAGAAGCAGAATACATGGCAGCAGCGAAGGCGGTGAAGGAAGCTATCTGGTTAAAAGGTTTAGTAGCGGAATTGAGTTTGGTTCAGCTGGAATCAACTCTTAGATGTGATAGTCAGAGTGCTATTCATCTAATGAAAAATCAAAGATTTCATGAGTGCACTAAACACATTGATGTCACACATTGATGTCAGATATCATTTCCTTCGAGATGTTGTTGAAGAGGGAACTATCAAGGTCGTGAAGGTTATCACAGACGATAATGCTGCAGATATGTTGACCAAGATAGTCCCGCTCGCTAAGTTTGCACACTGCAAAGACTTGGCGGGGGTCAACTGATGCAACTCCGAAGAGAACAGTTGTTAGGTGGAGGTGGTATGTTCAACCATGGTTTGATTCTTCTTGTTTCTTACAACGGGATTGCCTAGTAAGCTTAGAAGTTTTGGCTAGAGTTGTTCCCACGCACACTCGAAATGCAAACCAAGGTGGAGATTGAAAATGTTGGTTTATGTTTAGTCAACAATGACATACTGAAAATGTTGGTTTAGGTTTAGTCAACAATGGCATGCCAATTGGAAGAGTTGGTGGAAAGAGTTGGTCTGAATGCTAGGAGGAAGCTTCCTCCTTTGATGTCACCCATGACATCAAGAGGATGTAGTTTGATGTCACCAATGACATCAAGAGGAGGTCCTTACCCCTATAAATAGATACACTCTTTCATTTGTAGAAACCATCCCAAAAACAATACAATATATTGTAGCGAGTAGAGAGTTAAGAGAGAAATTCTCTTAAGTGTAATTGGGAAATCTCCCATTCCTTTGTAAATAATAGAAAGGCAATGTTCTCTGGTGGACGTAGGATAATTTTGATCCGAACCACGTTAAATCTTGTGTTCTTTCTTTTACATTTTCGCTAACAATATATATTGTTGATTAAAGATTATTGGTTTCTCACCGGTAATATATATAAATTATTGATTAATTATTATTGGTTTCCTGTCTGTAATATATTGCATGATTACTGTTATTGGCCATAGATGCCGGTGACATATCGGGAGGGTCGGGATGCACGCCGCATCAGTGATGATTGTTGGCATTGGCCATAGTTGCCGGTAGCCTATTATATATTGTTGGCATTGGCCATAGTTGCCGGTAGCTTATTGAGAAATGAGATTATATTGAAATGGGAGCGAGTGGTACGCCTACCACGATTTATGTGATTGTTGGCATTAGCCATAGTTGGCGGTAGCCAATTATATATTGTTGGCATTGACCATAGTTGCCCGTAGCCTATTGAGAAATAAGATTATATTGAAATAGGAGCGAGTGGTACGCCTACCACAAGATATGAAATGAAATAGGATCGGGTTGCACGCTGCAACAAGAAGAATTGAGACTTGAAAGTGAATTTTATTCCATTACTCGTATTATTTTCTGATATTATATTCTGCTTCTACCCCAGAATATGTTTTCCCTTTTTAAATATTCTTTCCCGCTATTTGTTGCGTATATATATATGTTTTGAACTGCACATGTTTATGTAGGTGTCTGGTCCTAACCTTGCCACTACTTCGTCGGGATAGGTTAGACACTTTCCAGCATATGGGGTAAGTTGTGCTGATGCTACACTCTGCGCTCTTTTTGCGCAAATATAGGTTTTGAACAGCAGTAGTGACAGCAGTGCGATTGTTGATATTCTGACCACCGAGACATCAAGGTAGCCTTGCAGGCGACATCAAGGTAGCCTTGCAGGCATCAACAGGACCCGTTGTCTCTTCTATCTTTACTTTTCAGTCTGTTATCTCATGTAACCGAGACAAATAGTTATATTCCTTTCAGATGATTTTGTGTAGTATTCTTAGAAGTTCGTGAGTGTTGTGACACCAGTTCTTGGATAGTGTGTTGTGTTTGGATTTTCGTATCGCATTTAGTAAAATTTGTTGAGTCTTCCACCAAATTTATTTATTTCACTACAATCATATTATTATTTCTAATGTTTTAAAATGAGACATCCGGTAATAATGGAAACGTAAGTAAGAGTTGGCTTGCCTAGCTTCTACTAGTAGACGCCATCACGACTCCCGATGGTGGGAAATCCGGGTCGTGACACCTGTACTGCAAATTGTTCTCCAAAGATCAATTTTTTAAGAAGAAGTACCATCTTATGCATATTTATAATATATATTCAGTTTACTTGAAGTTTTCCAGGAAACAACTTTCGAACACAGAAGTTCAGTTTATTGGAAGCATGGATAATTAGCTTTCCTGTTCCCCCCCCCCCCCGTTCCAAAATCCATAAGAGGTTAGGTCACAACCTGGAAAATCTTGAGCATCTTAATTTCAAATGTCATGAAGAATAGTATTTTGTGTGCAAAAGACTACTCGGAATTTAATGCTGCTGGCATCACATACTACAACAACAACAACGACTCAGTAAAATTCCACTAGTGGGGTCTGGGGAGGATAGTGTGTACGCAGACCTTACCCCTACCCGCGGGGGTAGAGAGGCTGTTTCCGAAAGACCTCAGCTCAAGAAGACTGGCATCACATACTAGGAGCACCAAATTTGCAGCCTAGGTAGGTCATGACTCGCAGCTTAGGCCTCCTGGCCTCCTCTGCTCCGCATTCACTTTCTCCTACACCCGCACCATGAGAAAAAGCTTTTTAAATGACAGAATATTTCTAGTGGTAACAGAAGGGAGGACTGTTTGTCACTACTTCAACAAAAGGTGAATCTGAAACCAAATAGGCCAGGAAATATATATAATGCTAGCATCGTTCTCCATACTGGTTGCTCAGAATGAGTTAAGTGCTCTATCAAAAGCACCGTCTACGATCACGAATATCAGTTCTGGTCAGATTGCTAGGTTTAACAAGAGAATAATTACTTGACTAAATGGAATGATGCTAGAGAGGGCTCAGAGTCTATATTTAGTACTTTTGGGGGCAGTGTCAAAGTGTTTGGCTACTCGAGTTAGCTAGCAATAATCTTGTGAACTCTAGTTAGTTATAGTTAGTTAGTGCAGTTAGTGGTTAATGCCAGCTCATATCCAGTTCATAAGTTAATGGTTAGTGTAGTTAGGCTTGTATAAATACTCCCCCGTATCCTTAGAAAAGAGATAGAGAATCATTTTGCAATGCTTGCTTCTTCTTCATTTCTGTGCTCTAGAAGCTTCTGCTATTATCCTTTATCCCCCCTCCCCCCTCCTTTTTTTTTTCACTTCTTCTTCTTGTCCTTCCTGAGCCGAGGGTCTATTGGAAACAACCTTTCTACCTGCATTAGGTAGTGGTAAGGTCTGCGTACAGACTACCCTCCCCAGACCCCACCCGTTGGGATCAAACTGGGTCTATTGTTGTTGTTGTTGTAGAAGCTTCTGCCATTAGAACAGTGCAAAACTTTGTGAATCTGCTCATAGTGAGAGCAGATTTTATCAAATAACTACATCTTCAATATGGTAATTCAAAATTGTAAAAAGCATAATATGGAAATATTCAGCATAAGTACAAGATATGCAGCTTCAGGAACATACCACAGCAGCAGCAATGCCAACGGCGATCTGCAACCGTATTCTCCAGTTCAATGGAGTCTTAAGAGGATCTGCAAGGACCACATTTAGTCAGAGGCGCATCCATGAAACTCAACACGAAATGGAAGAAGAAAAAAGAAAAGATAAAAAATTGAGGATGTCCATAAAAACTTACCAGAGAGGTGTTCCTTCAGACTTCCTTTTTCCATATCTTCAAAGACTAGAAACCTGAAAGTAGACAAGACCTGCTATCAAAGAGTGGTCTAAAAGCCAAAAGAATAAAAGAAAAGAAAACCGAAAAAGGCAACAAATGAAAAGAAGGAAAAAAGGAAACTCTGCAGTCAGAAACTGTAGGAAGTAAAGAACATCCACTGCAATTCAGCAATAAAGCTCTCTGATGATATTTATTTTAGTTGTATTATGTGAAAGGATGTGGCTAAATTATATGCAATATCTGTATTATACTATCGCATGATATTATCAGATCAGGCAGAAAGGCAGAAATCCTAGGTCAGACTCCCATCAGAACCATCAACGAGATACTTTCATTTACTTTGGAAATAGCACTGTACTTTCTCTAACAAGACGGTCTACACAAACAATTCAGCATGATATTGTCAGATCAGGCAGAGAGGCAGAAATCCTAGATCAGACTCTCATCAGAACCATCAACGAATACTTTCATGTTCTTGGCATAATAAAGAAAAGCAGGTTTGCACATGAGAAGCATGTTGCAGATGTATAAGAAAATATTAAAGTTTCTCGTCTCTAACTCTATGGTGGTTAGTACAATTCAACAAACTAGAAAAGTAAATATGGGATTCCATTTGGAACATTACAATGCAAAGCATTGAAAAGTTCTATCTGGGGGTTACTTATAAAACACATTCATACAGGTTAGTAAAAAAACTGTTTCAAATGAAGCACCATCACAGCAAATAAAGGCTTCAGGCTTAAATATTTCAACTTATTGGAGACCAAGGAAAACAGAACTTAGCAGAAACTACAAAGAGCTTCAGAAAAAAATTGAGATGCCGTGCATATCAAGGGACAGCATGTCATGCAATTCAGGAATAAACACAGTAATAAAGAATAAATATTCCAAACATGGGTGCTCCCAAATTACAGCTAAGTCTTTGAAAGTAATAAGGCATTTCTTGACAGAAATACGATGGCTACCATCCAGCAGTAGACCTAGATGTTCCAAAAATATGATGGATATCTTTTACTTTTTGCCAGATAGGAAAAAGAGCTAATAATCTGGTTTTAGAATGTGCAATAGCACAGTATTATATTCTCATAGTTAGCTTAATAATCAACAAGACATAGGACCCTTCCACAATTAAAAATCTCCAAAGCATAGGAATTAACCTCTTAGGGCCACTAGAGAACCCACTAAGTGCAGCAATATGCCGATGATGCAAACGACCGAGTAACTGTACCTCCCTATAGAAGGCAGCATCATCCTGATCTTCAGCAGCTCGGACTTCTTTTATTATCGCAGCATGGCCATTTCGAAATATGGCTCTGTAAGCAACTCTTTTGGAAGAGATATAAACAACTCTCCTAAAACCATCAGTTGCTTTCTTTATATCTTTATAAGAAAAATGTTTCACCAAGGATATTGGACCTGACAATTGATAAAAATTCATAAACAAAAATTCCATGATTGTCAAGGCTAACTTTATGTCTAGCAGTAGATATCATCAAATCTGTTTTAGTTCAAAGTTCAGATGGTCAAGTAAAATCTGTTCTAAAGTGAAGCTACTTGCTAGATTAGTTGTTTGTATAACAATGTAGCGTCAAACAAATAGTTTAGGAGACAGGACAGATTCCATCAACGAGCCACAGATTATAATGAAGTTGCCAGTCAGCGACAACTCCGCTTTACAAATTTTATTTTGAGTCACCTAGCGCACAACGTCTGCTATTGTCATAGTTTCCATCTCAATGCTTCCATATATTGAATACAAGGAGCAACAAGAGAACAAGGTAAATCACAGGTAAGCATATAATTGGACAAAATTTTCTAGTCGTACTTTCGGTCATGTAATATAGGGAATTATATTACACAAATTACTAGATGATAAACTATCACATTTTGGGTCTCTCATAGTTTTTTTTTTCTTTTTGTTCTTGTTTCTCCTTCCTTTTAGCTTCTTTCTATCACCTATTGGCAATGCCAGAATAAGAAAAAAAGTAAAAATAAAAATCACTAACAATGCCGCTATCCAAACTTCTCCAGTCAGCATAAAAAGACAAGTCAAAATCTTTTGTAATTCACTAAGTTACAATTTTCTTTAATTCACATTAATTTCAAATTCAAGTTCATAACAAAACTGCAGCTGAAACACCTCTACTCAGCAGAAAATGACAGGTCAAGATCACTCACTATCAATTAATAAAATTACAACTTTACTGAAAACCCACTTCAAAATTTAACTTCAGGGTAATTATAACGAAAATTTCAAGAAACTACCACACAATCACACATAATCTTATACTCAAGAACTGCCACAACACAATTGACTTAAAATTGAAGAAACGCAATTTTACAAAATTTGGGCCAGCTGGGCTTACCTGAATGAGATCTGAAATGGAACCAAGCAAGCATAAGAAGCCTGATCTTGAAGATCAAAGCTTCCATTGACAGATACTGCAGAAGAAGGAGAAAGAGAAGGAGCTGTTAATAATAGTGGAAAGTGGGTCAGTTAACTGATTATGACCCATTGTTGCTTCTGACTTTTAAAAATGGAATATATTCCCCCCTTTGCTTTAATAATTTGGGAACTTTTACTGTCCTTTCATTTTATTTTGCTCTGTTAGGTAAAAATTGCTATAATTGTTAACAGTTGGAGAATAGAATAAGATTATATATCTGATTTTCTGTTATAGAACTATATGATTTTGAAAGAGTGGAAGAGAGGATGCTAACGCGTAAAAATTAACGGCAGTGGTTAGGTCGTTAAGGTGGTGGGGCCCACGGGGGTGAAGGGTAAAATAGTAAATTGGAAATTACTTGAAACCCCTGTCAACAACAACTACACAGTATAGTCACACATGGTGGGATCAGGGGAAGCTAATACGTACGCAGATCTTACCCCTACCCGATAGGGCAAATAGGCTGTTTCCAATTGACCTCGGCTAAAGATCGAGAAAAGAAAAAAAAACAAAAACGAAAACCCTATCATGTGATTAAATTAAGGATGTTTAACGGGTGGGCCGGATCGAATTGTGTAGGAAATTTAGGAACCGTACGGGTTGCGGTCCGGGACGGTTACAGGTTGGGGCTTACCGGGCTTAACGGGTTCGGGTTCATCTGGGTAAAAAATGAACCGTAAGGGTTAGGGGTATAAAGGGCCGGGTCGGGCTGGGTTAGTGTAATTTTTTACTTTTTTATTTTGTATCTTATTTTTTGTATAACTATTATAAGTTATCTATATTATATTAAAAACATGAAAGCCTTAGCAAAATGTTGTTGTCTTTTCACCCTTTTAAAGTAGACTTTATATTGTGCGAAATTGTAATTATAATGTAATATTTACCTAATATTTATGACTTTAAAATAGGCAAAATTTTATTTGTTAAATCTTTCCCGATTTGAATTATGTAGAAACTCCTAACATTTAAAAATCTAAATTGAGCAACATTTACTCAATTAAATATTTTTCCTTATTTAAATCGTGTAACTATTTTCCTTAAATTTACCATTTCATGTTTACATGTTTCAAAAACTTTTATAATTGTAACGATGCTGCTGCTGCTGCTGCTGCTTCTTCTTCTTCTTGTTATTTTTTTTTTGCATGTCTTTATCTTCTTTTCAATTTTATAGAATTGAACAAGTACGAATTGTTACTATGCTCTCAAATTAAATTTCTGTCATGACTTTTTTGGACCATGTGATTATTAGTATTAGTTCAAAATTTTCACATTTGCACAAAGAGTTTAAGTTTTCTTAATAAATTATTTAATCATTGATGATGAATAACATATATATCTTATTTTATGTTAGATATTATTATCATTTACTACTTACCAAATTGTCGCATTTAAATCCGTCACTCGATTTTCTCTTCCTCATCTCCTAATTTCATAATGCTTATAAATATTCTTTATTTATGTTTGGTGATGAAAAGTTAGCCCACTTCCTAATTCTTAGTATGTAAAGTTCAAACCCAAGAAGATTTGTCCAAAAAGAGAAATAACTAACATAACTATAAAGTTTATATGTTGATTTTATTATTATTAATAATCTTGAACTTATAGCTAAAAATATTTAAGAATTTAAACAACGGATAGAGAGAAGTGATTGACAAGAATCAATAACACTAACGATTCTCCAAATAGTTTTTACTGGATAAAATTATAATTATAACTAAATATTTAAAAATTTGGATGAGCTACTAATAAGAATTAATAAGAAATAATTAATATCCTAATGTTAAGAAAGAATAATTATGTTTTTAAAACAAATTGAGAAAAAAATTCAATTCACCTTTTTTAAAATTATTCATACACGAAAATTATTTTCAAGATGAAAAAACACTGCATATAAATTTATATCCATAAGAAAAATATTCGAGAAAAGTGAAATTAGAGCTAGAGTAAAATTGATTATATCAAATTGGTTAAGTGCAAATTTGAAGCTATAAGGATGAAACAATAGAATAAAAAATGTTTTCCTAAAGAGTTGCCATTTTTTTTTTCTTTCAACATAAAGAATGACTATTCCCTATATTTATTTATACATTATTTCTTATAATATATTAAGTTATTAACTCACGTTAGCGGAGGCAACATGGAAAAATCATAATAAAGCATTCGAGGATTTATGGGTCGATCAACTTTTCTTTAATTCTATTTTATAACTCAAACATATTATGTAGTTACACAAAGTGAGACAGAGTGAGAATTTTTAAATTATATATTTATGAATATAAGGTATACGCGTAAAGTGCGTACCTTAAGACTAGTATTAATATAAAGTAAAAATATAAAGGATACAATACAATAACAATAACAACCCAGTTAAATTCCACTAGTGAGATCTCGAGAGGGTAGTGTGTACGCAGACCCTCCCGAAAGACCCTCGGCTCAAGAAGACAAACGAAGACAATATTAATAACACCATAGAAATAGCATGAAAGTATATATATATATATATATATATATATATATATGAAAAATAGGAACAACATGAAAATAAAGGAATGATACATAGCCAAAGAAAAATAGAATCCCTACCAAACTAGTCTCCCAAAGTTATGACATAAGGAAAAACTCAACTACCTCCTAGCCTATAACCCTAATACTCGACCGCCACATGTTCCTATCAAGTGCCATGTCCTCGGAAATCTGAATCGTCTCCATATCTTGTCTAATCACCTCCCCCCAATACTTCTTGGGCCGCCATCTACCTCTCCTCGAGCCCTCCACAACCAGACGTTCGCAACTCCTTACTGGAGTATCTGGGCGTCTCCTCTGAACGTGCCCGGACCACCTAAGTCTTACTTCCAGCATCTTGTCATCGATTGGAGCCACGCACACCTTCTCCCTAATATCATCATTCATAATCTTATCCATTTTGCTATGCCCGCATATCTACCCCAACATCCTCATTTCTGCTACCTTCATCTTCTGGATATGTGATTTCTTAACCGACTAACACTTAGCCCCATACATCATGGCCGGCCTAACCATCACTTTATAGAACTTACCTTTGAGTGCCAGTGACACTCTTTTGTCACACAATACTCCAGATGCTAACCTCCACTTCATCCATTCTATCCTGATACAGTGTGTAACATCCTCATCGATCTCCCCTCCCCCTGGATAACCGACCCAAGGTATTTGAAGCTGTCTCTCGGGATGACCTGAGATCCAAGCCTCAAATCCATGCCCTCTTCCATCTGCTCAATGCTGAACTTACACTCTAGGTATTCCGTCTTGGATCTGCTAAGCTTGAAACCCTTAGATTCAAGAGTTTGTCTCCAAATATAGAAATGAATTACACTTATAAATTATAAGTGCTACATTTATTTCAAAATTCAAACTTAAAAATTGAAATGTTTACATTTAACAACAAGTAAATTAACGAAAAAAGAGTAAATTCAAAGGCTCCATTATTAAAAAAAATTAAAAAAATTAAGTTAGCTGTTATAGCGATCTGGGCCGGTTCGGGTTGGGCCGATTAACCGGTTGAACAATAAATATCGTTGACCGGGTTTGACCGGTTTGATTAACCGGTAGGAATTAAGTAGATGGACCTACTCCACTTACTCCTTTAACTCAACCCTACTTGGCCCCCTTCTACCGATGTAGGCCGGTTTCGATTTTAACCGGTCCGGAGCTGACCCGGCCCGTTAGATATATTAAATTTAAGTTAGATATTTATTTATCAATAGATGACCTCATTTTGTCATATAATTCCTTGCCTTGAAGTCAGTGTCACACCTCACAAATGAACTTCCAATCGTAATGATTTCCTTTACAATATTTCTGTTGAAAACTGCTTACACTATTTACGTGTCACTATGAAGATCATTATTTATAGTAAGCAACAAATAAATAACTAAAATGATAAATATTTTAAACGAAATTGCGCAACCAATATATGAATTAGATCATACTGGTTATTTAAACTAAATTATAATCGGATGATCAGTAGCTGGTCCGAGAGGATGATCAGTCATATTGGGACTGAGGCACGACCCAGACTCCTACGGGAGGCAACAGTGGGACCGAGTCACGAGGACTTCTTCTTCTACTCCCTTCCCGAAGATAGAGGGAACTTAGCCTATGACAAAGTAGTAGCTGACACTAATAATGTCGTCCAAAAATAAAACATTATCGAGATCTAAATAGGCCAAAGATGTGTGAAAATTGCATAATACTGGAAATAAAAAAAGAAGGACAATATGTATTTTTTTTCCAAGTTTTTCTATTCCATAAAACATTCATAATTGTAAAAAAAAAGGTTCTCTATTAGATCATATTGGTTATTTAAACTAAATTATACTCCATTCGATTAATAATAAGTCACTTTTTAGTCTTTGACACGCTTCTTAAGAAAATATTAACTCCTAGAGAAAAAAAGTATATTGACTAAATTACCCTTAATTAAAATTTGCATATTATTACTTTGACAATTGAAATATGTAATGAGGCCAAATTTTGAAAATAAAATAAAATTGAGTCCTTCTTGATTACCATAATTAGTGATAAAATTGAAGTCAAAATACATACTTAATTTACTATGCACAATCAATAAAAGTCTTAAAGAAAATAGATGTTATGTACTTATTTAGTATAAACACTTCGTTTGGGTACGTTTTAATTTCTTGGTAAAGTATTTGCATGTATATAGTTGCAATCTTAATCCAGTGTACCTTTTTAAAGCAGTTTCCCAAAGATGTCACATAAGATGTTTTCTCCATATGGTGTATTATCTATTGAATTATCTTCTTGTGTTTTACATTAGTCAAGTTCTTTATTCATCGATAATAAAATCCAAATTAGTTACTCATGTGGTTTAAAGGAAAATAAAATTATTCCAAGTCCTTGCGGAATTTGCAGCATTAAATTATTCACTAAACCAGCTGGGTCCTTTTGAAGAATAGATGTCAACCAGTGTGTTTTTAAGTTAAATTAAATTACATGAAAGACTGCACATCGTCTCTTTCAGAATGTCCAAAATGAAACAAAACTATGCAACTTCAACGATACCAAAAAGACCATTTTGACTATTATTATTGTTTGACCAAAACCTATTAAATCTTTTTGTTAAACTAATTAAATAAATGATATAAATTCTAGTTAAATATAATAAATCCTAAATTCAAGATTGATGGACAGTAATAATCCAAAACTGCATTTAAAGCTATTAAAGGCCAAAAAAATGTTTAATGTTATTGTTATGAAAGCAATAAATATGATAAATAGCAATAAGCGTAAACAGAGGAATGATTCACCCAAATATATAATTAGGTAGATGATTCTCCCTTTGACAATGATGTAAGATAACCAAACGTGGGAATATCCAATACTTTATCGGATCTGATGTGATAAAGCTTAGGATAAATAGCAAATCGAATCTGGTGTAAAGATAACGTTTGTAATTACTTGAGAGTCAACTTTTCTAGAGAGAGTTTATCATATAGAATATTACCTACCATTTCTTTCTCTCTCTATTCCTACTTATATGGGACATATCCCTTACCTACTGAAAGTACAAATATAGAAAATATTCTTCTGAATATTCTTTTAAAATATCTTATTACTAAGCTAGCCGTTTTGGCCGACCTGAGTGTTCGACCTCGACATTAGTTGCTCGACTCGCCAGTGTTGATTCTTAAGCACGACCTCAGCCTAATTGATTATTGATTGCGCGAGGTTCCCTTGATCAAATTTTGATCCATACAGTTAGTCCCTCCACCCGTCGGGATTCTCTTTGGACGAGCTGGGTGGGCGAAATTTGCCAGTTGCAATTTTGAAAAATCTGAATGCGTTGGCCGAGGAGTGACCCTTTTATGGGGAGGTAATGGCATGGCGCTTCAAGAGCCACATCTGACCGTTGCGTCATATCGAAATGACACCATTTTATCATGCGTCATTACGACACATGTTCCTAATACGTTATGTCGTTTCCCGCACCTCTTTCGTTTCGAAATTAATGAGGCGGCCTTTCTCGATCTGGGTGCCCATATTCTTATAAATAGGAATGCTTATTTCTTATTTGAGCTATTACATTTGTAGAGCTTTTGAACCCAAATTTTCTCCTTCTTTAAATTTTCTGCGTTTGTGTTTTCTTTCTCCCTTTAGCGTTTTTTGCCATCATCTCCTTCACTTTTGCATTTCCTTTTTGCATACAATTAGAAAAATGGCTAGTAGTTCCTCTGATCCTGTAACTTTGGCTGTAGACGTGCCTCCTCATGAAGAAGGAGCAGCCATGGTAGAAGACAAGAATTTTCCCACCATGAATGAGATAATTTCACGTTCGGGGAAGGCTAGGTCAAACTTCAAGAACCCCCCTAAGGGTGAACCTGATCCCGTCGTTTCTGAGATGGATGCGGTGCCGATTGCTCTGTTTAGGGCTAAGTGGCGAATTCCGGCCAACTTCGAACTTATCCCCGCTGGTAGCGATGTAGTGCAAGTACATCACCTAGTGTACTGCATTTTACATGTATCCGTTTGTTGTCGGATTTCCTCTTCCTTCCTTGGCGGAGGATTTTTGCTATTTTTACGCTGTACGCCAACTCAGCTCTCTCCATACATATACAAGTTTTTCATATGCTTATCAAGTACGCGGAGCTGGCCAACCGTAATTTTTCTCTCCGTCATCTGCTTCACCTCTTATTTGTGGAAGGATGGTGTTCATTTTTTGTGGAGGTTTGGACTCCACAGCTTGTCCAGAGTTTGTTAGAGTCATACGACGTTGTGGAGCTATTATATCCTGGAAGGGACAATTCAACAGTAATATTGCTCGACCGGTGAAGATACTACCGCATTGGACTTAAATCTCCTTAAAGAGAGTGTAGACACGTAATTTTTGACCTTACCCCACATTTAACCCATTTTAGCGTAGAATAATTAATTTAGGACTAATATAGTTATTTACACTAATATTAACTCTTTTACATTATTTTTATCATAAAATTGAAAAATGCAAAAAAATAGTTTCATATTATATATATATAATTTAGTTTAATTAATTTTTGCATTACGTAATATATTTATCTTATTTTAAAAGTAATTTAATTAAGGCTTGGGTATTTGTTTTTAACCCAATGTTAAGGCCCAAATCTGAGGTCTAAACACCTTACCCAACACCCCTAACCCATTTTCAACCCAGTCCAAACCCATTGATCCGCCCCAATTCCCTTTCAAATCTGAACCATCCATCACCTTAGATCCTACGGCCTAAATTTAATCCCTACACCTAAGGGACACATTGGAAGCCAACCGCAAGAAAGCTGGAGAAAACATACACCAGCCGCCTACCCCATCATCTCCTTATTCTTAATAAACACAGAATAAGAGAAAAACCTACCTGGGAGAAAACCAGCCGCCACATCTCTTCTTCATTTTTAACAAAACACACAAAAAAAACCTGGCAGCTGCACTACAACCCTACAGCCGCCCACTTCTTCATCAAAGACACAAGAAAACAACTAAGAGTTGCCGCCTAACCATCTTCTCACAGCCACCAAGACCCCTAACACCAACGGCAACCATAGCTAAAAACTAAAAATCCCAGCCGCCACACACCCCTAGAACCGCCGGCCCCTCCATCTTCTTCATCAACCAAGAGAGCAGCTTTTCAGCACAACAACCCCATTCCTGAAATTTCGAAGATTTAAAATCAGAAATCTTCTTCTTTAATTCGTCCATTTCTTTGGAGATATCAAAAAACAAAAGATATATGAAATGATCCTCTCATATTAAGGCAGTGGGTATTCGAATTTAACACAAAAAAAAAAACCAAAACATTTGGAATTCCTTCTTCTTATTTTATTTGGGTGTCAAACATGAAATTTGGTTGAGATAAGGTTGTTTCAAACTTGCCGTTGTGGTTGGTCATCGCTCGAGTTTTCCGGTCCGAGTTCGCAATTCTTGTCCGATTCTTGTCGCTGTTTTCTCCTTCAGATTCTGGATTCAAAGCCTTGTAATTGCTGATTTCTTTTGTTATAGAAAACATTTGCTTAATGGGGTTTGGTCAATTGGATTTCTGTTGCAAGTGATTAGTGAGGGATTTGTAGTCGGCTTTCTATAAAATGAATGAACTAGTCAGACCTCGCCCGCAAAGCTGCTATATATATTGCAATCAGTGATTTTGATCAAAATTGAAGTCCACTTTGAGTTTTATGGTCGAGTGGTGTCGTTCGAGGCTAGTCCGAAGTCCGTTGTTGAATTTTGACGCCGATTCGAGGCTGCGTCTGAGACACTGGCAGATTGGAGTTCTTCCGGCGAAACTCGGTCTTGCCAAGGGTCTGTTCGTGTTCAGCCGTAGTGCCGTTTTCTTCTCGTAACCCATTGGAAGATCGTTAATATCTTGAAAGGCTTCAAAGTGTTTAGTATAATTGAGGTCTAGTTTGGAGTCGAAGACCCGGTGCCGATTCGAATTCCAATTTGCTGTTCGTCCTAAATTGCCTCACAATTAATTTTCAGATTTATTTGAGGTTCATTTCTCATTTCCTTTCTGCTCACTGTTTGCTTCAAATCATGCTTTTATTATTTGTTTAATCCATTATTGTATGTCTTTGAGTGTCATTTTGTTGTTGTTGGTGTTTAGTTTAATACATTTGGATGAATTTTGATAGTTAGAGTGAGTATTAATTCCACATTTTAGTTGTTACAGTGGATAAAATATAAGTTCTATTTGAATATGGGGTTTTGGACATATAGAATTGGAAATTAAATTCAATTATGTTACTAGTTTTATCTTGTTTGCTTGAAGTCGCTAGTAGCATGCTTAGGCCGACCACATGTGGGTAGGCAAGCCTTAGGATTTTATTAATTTTGAGGCGAGAGGTGGTTCCCTTAGTTAAATTTATCCGGGAAATGCCTCGAAGGATTTGTAAATATTATTATCCGGGGTATGCCCCGAAGTACTTGTATTTGGAGGTCGATAGTAGTATTTGTAGTTTTTCATTTTTTTTATTAGGTGGAGACGATCTCTAGCCTCGTATGTGTTTACTTGTTTGCTTTTGTGTGTTGTTTTTACCTCAATTGAATATTTTAAAGCCAACTTGATCGAGTGCGCAACCGTGACCTTCACGGGACTTGGGGAATGCCTAACACCTTCTCCCCGAGTCAAATGAACCCCCTTACCCGAATCTCTGGTGTAGACTTAGTTTTGAAGTCTAAAGTGTTTTAAAGGAAAATTATTTAAAAAAAACGGTGGCCTGGCACACCGAAATCAATTGTCAGGTGGCGACTCTGAGTTAATTCCTTTTAAACACACATTTTTGTCACTTTCAAAATTGAAAACCCTTTTCAAGCTTTCTTACTAAATCTTTTTATTTATTTAAGAGGGTTTGGTGGAAGGTTTGTTTTGGTTAAAAAAAAAGGGGGGTGTGACAGAGAGAGAGACACATGCCTTAGCCTGAAAAGTATATATTTATTTTTCAACTGTAACTATTTGTAATTTCACCGACAAAACATTACTAAGATAGTTTCAAACCTTGTCATGTCGATGTCTGTAATTTGGGGTGTACATAGGCAGTGTTGGTTCGAATTTTTCAATTACCAAACCAAACCAATAGTGTTGGATTTTTAAATCTATAAACCAAACCAAACCAACGAAATCGCGTTTTTAATCTTGGATTTTCTCGGGTTTTTTCGGATTTTCGGTTTTTTTTCCGATAAGTCTTCATAATACAAATATATAACTTGTGCTCCACATACTTCTCTAATCCTACAAGGATACAATTATATAATGTATTTTTTCAAGAAAATAATACAATAATATGAGATGTATCATAACATTATACTAAAATCTTCAATAACAAAAATACTAAAATCCATAAAGAAAATATTACTAAGTAATAAGCCATAATAAATATTAACATAATCTAAAAGTACTATATAAGTCATGCTTAAATAAGTACAACTATAAGTATATTAGTTAGACAACAAAGCATTAAAGAAAAGATAAACTAAGTTATGTATTTTCAATATAAATAATGCAAAACTATAGATATCCACACTATTGTCATTTCTAATGTTGAATTGATCGAGTGCGCAACCGTGACCTTCACGGGACTTGGGGAATGCCTAACACCTTCTCCCCGAGTCAAATGAACCCCCTTACCCGAATCTCTGGTGTAGACTTAGTTTTGAAGTCTAAAGTGTTTTAAAGGAAAATTATTTAAAAAAACGGTGGCCTGGCACACCGAAATCAATTGTCAGGTGGCGACTCTGAGTTAATTCCTTTTAAACACACATTTTTGTCACTTTCAAAATTGAAAACCCTTTTCAAGCTTTTTTACTAAATCTTTTTATTTATTTAAGAGGGTTTGGTGGAAGGTTTGTTTTGGTTAAAAAAAAAGGGGGTGTGACATCTCTGGCGACTCTGCTGGGGAACGTTGCGGGTTCGAGCTAGTACTTGACTTTGTTGGCTTTTAGAATATTTGGTTGAGGTTTTTATGGTTTTTCATTATCTTTATTTGATTTTTATTATGTTTTATGTTTTGTTATTTGCTAGTTGTTTATTTGTTTATAGTTTTTGCTTTATGTGTTTACTGCTTTATAACTGTCATCATTTGCATAACCCCGAGTCTTCTTTCTGCAACAAGTCTTCCGGAGTACGTTTGAGCGTACACGGCCTTTTTGTGAGTCACCCGTGTCTTTAGGGGGTGGCGTGGAAGCGTGGAGTGGGCGGATAGCTAGAGCAGTCGCCATCGACCACGTGCCACCCCGAATTGCCTTGTCTAGTGAACCCCAACCGTAGGTCAGCCTTTAGGTCATACTTATGTGCATCATATCATATTAACCTAGCAGGGTTCGGTCCCAGGCACCGTGTCCCGTTGTAGGGGGCCTATCCAAATTTGGTCAAAATGGACCCGTGGCCCAAAATGATATGTAATCATCCTATGTGCTAGATGTCGCATCTTTGAGGGTAAAAGGTCATTTGGCGGACCGATGTTTGGTAAAGAAAGGAAAAAATGAAGAAAATAGGGCCCGGTAGCATTTTTTTTTCCACAACTTTTTCAAGAAAAATCCAAAAAAAAAGAAGAAAAAGAAAATTCAAAAAGATTTTACACTTTTCCATTATTTTCCAAAATTCAAAAAAAAAATTGAAAATGAAAAATCCAAAAAAGATTTTACACTTTTTTATTATTTTCCAAAAATTCAAAAGATTGAAAATGAAAAAGCCAAAAGATTTTACATTTTTCCATCCTTTTTCAAAAAGATAAAATATAGCTTTATACAAATTAATTGCATTTTCCCGAACTACGCGAACTTGATTCTCGTCTCTCGGGGCGAGATACGTAGGCAACCCACATAGGGTCCGGTCTTCCTAGTAAGTCTTAGGTTCTTGTCTTTGCGGGGTCTTAGCCAAATCTTGCATGTTTAGCCACTTTTGACCACATCGGTCATTCTTGCGAAATGGGACAATTTTTGCGAAAGTGGTTCAATAAACCCATATCTTAAGATTTTGAGTCCACAACTAGGAGTCTTATTTCTTTAGGGTCCGCCCTTTTTCAGTTTGTATTTTTAGCCACTTTTGGCCACATCGGCCATTCTTGCAAAATGGGGTTATTTTCGCAAAAGTGGTTCAATTACTCATATATTAGGATTTTGAGTCTACAACTAGGAGTCATATTTCTTTAGGGTCCGTCCTTTTTGAATTTGCATCTTTAGCCACTTTTGGCCATATCGGCCACTTTTGCAAAATGGGTTATTTCTTCAAATTAATTTTTGGGCCATGATCATAGAAAGTTGAGTCCATATAAGCATTAATTTTTGGGCATTTTCATATTCACCTTTCTTGGGTCTGCATTAATAGCCACTGTTGGCCATGTGGTTAATTTTCAAAAATAGCCCAATTTTTTTTTTCTTTTCTTGCATGTGTCTTGAGTCACTAACTTTATTTAATCTTATTTTTCCCATTCAGATATGGAGCGATTTGCTAGAGTTTGAGGAAGCATCATTCTAGTCAAGACTATTACATCACGAGCTGCTTGAGATTTTTTTTTTATTTATTTTTTTAGTCTATCTTATGTTGTTTTAAAATTTTAGTCTTGTACAGTAGTATCGAGTCTGTCAGTCTAGTTAAGATTGTCGAGTCTTTTGTTATAGTACTTCCTGTTTTGTATTTGAAAAACTAATAATATTATAAATGAAAAATTCCAAAAAAAGATTTTTGCTTCTTAGTTTATTTTATCCATTACTTTTCAAGAACTACGCTTGATCTGATTCATGAGGGGCATGATACGTAGGAAACCTACATAGGGTTCGATCAAATCATTTTTCTGAAAACTAAAAAAAAAAGAGAAAAAAAAGGAAAAAGAAAAAAGAGAATGAATTGTGGATGTAAGGAACAAGAGGAAAAAAAAAGTGATAATTAAAATGAAAAGGAGGGGAAGGAGAACGGGAAATCCAAGAAGTGCTGGAAAAGAAAGAAAAAGAAGGTTGAAGTGAACAAAATTGGGATGATGCCAGATGACCTTTTGACCCTCGAAGCCATTCTAGAACCATTAATTGTTGCTAGGGCATTGCACGCAATGTGATATTTCTGTCTGATAAATGCTCTAACGCTAACGTGTTGGCTTTGTTTTGCTTCTCTTTGTTACTTTCATTGTTGCCATAGCAGAGGGTGGTTAGTTTGTGGCACTTCATCGATTCATCCGTACAACACAAGGTTAAAGGGCAAGGTACCCATGGCTAGCAAAAACTTGGACACAAGAGTTGTTAACTCGTCGAGGGAGGTTGAGATGTCGGAATCTGAATTGAAAGAGGAGGTCTAGAGGTTGAAGCAGCAAATGGCAGAAATGTATCAGTCTTGGATCAAGGGGCATCCTCCACCTTTATTCACCACTAACCACACTGAAAACCTTACAACTATCCCATCACTATCACAGGTCCAGGTTCCCACTACCGTTGATCTTTCTCCTCAACATGCACCAGGCTTTACCCCTTACCACAATTACCCTGGCACTTCCTCCCAAACTTTCCATGCTCCACCAGCCAAAACAACCTCATACCCTGCTCCGACATCTGCTCCTATTTTTGTAGCTCATCCATCAGCTACTCTTCCTCGATCCTCTAGCGAGACTGCGTTCAAAGCTTCCAATGCCCAAGGAAAGAGACCCAAGGAAAGTTTTAAGGAGTTTTGGTTTAGATGGAACAAACAAGTCGCTGAGATCAGTTCTCTGATTGGTAGGAATGATGTTGCTGAGCCCCGCCAACGACATGATCCAGTGAGCATTCCTGCTAAATGCTTTCAACCTCATTACCGACCCCATAAATATCCTCATACTCCAAATAATCCTCCCCAATGCTGCTTTCCTCCACAGAATTCCCAAAGGTATACCTAACTTTCGCAGTACTCTATCCACAATAAACCACCATATGCTCCATGCTCACAAAATCTGCAACGGCTTGCACCGCCTCCACGGACGTCTTGCCCACCTATACAAGCATATCAACCCCCTACCCAAAAGAGGTTTCAACCAAGGCCGGAGTACAAAGTGAGAAGGCAACAGCAAAGAGAAAGGTCTTTCACTCCAATTGGAGAATCCTACACAAGCTTGTTTGAAAGGTTAAAACAATCTGGCCCGATTGAGCCGTTCCTTGGCTATACTCCAGACCCATATGCAAAAGGTTTTGATCCTACTGTGCGGTGCATGTACCACTCAAATGTCCAAGGGCATAGCATTGAAGATTGTCGTGCTTTGAAAAGAGAGATAGAAAGAATGATTCAAGAAGGGATAATTGTGGTCCAGGACAGTGACACCCAAGATATTGCACAGAATCCTTTACCCGCACATGATGATGCAAGCTTTGTGGGAAAGATGCATGGTGACATGGAATATGAAAGTCCTCTGGGGAAGTTGCTGACTGAGGTTAATGATATTGAAATTGGTGAAGGCCCCGGTAATTTTGATGTGCAATCTAGTGGCTAATATTTTGAGCTTGGTAATTGGAAAGACACACCTTTCTTGGTTGGCAGGAAGGAGTTTTGGTGGTTTATTTTATTGTCATTTCTGCTTGTCCGGGTTATTTCGGGGTTGTAATCCAAACATTATCATGTGGCTCAAAATCTTCTTATTCTCATCTTGTCTAGTTTGTTTAGTTGTAGTAACTCATCTAATGTTCTTTAGGATTGTTTCAGGATTGTAACCCATGTTTGTTTTGTTTGTTTTCTTCAAACCCTTTTTTACCATCTGTCTAATGCAACCTCATGTTTTCTGTTAGTTTTGGTCAGTTTTTGTTTAGGTTTCTTTTTCTCTTATAGTTCTCTTCGTCCTAACTCAAGTGACATGACATGCACGCATAATTCTCAGCCTGATCTTGAAAGCTAGTCTGATCATGAAGCAATGGCACAGTTTTGAACATGACAAAAGAAGGCATTTGAGGAAATAAGTAAGAATTCATGCATTTTGAGATAAACTAAAGTTTAAATTGAATGAAACCGAGGCAGTAAGTTTGGAAATCCAGAGGTTGGAAAGAGCATACAACAAGGACTTGTTTCTCAAGCAATTTGAGGTAAATCAGTCAGTGCTGAAATACATTCTTCCACGGCAAGGTTAGGTTGAATCAAGTTTGCTCTGAATTGGCAAGGATCATTCATTGAGACAAAGGTATTGCCTGTCGGCACTTTCTGTTTGTGACGATGCCATCAATAGATATGCGTAATTTCTTTGCTTACTTCAATTGCATGCTTGTACTTGGCACTCTCAAAGTTTGGTATGACGAAGACTTTTTATTGAGCTACCCAAACACTTTTATCCTTTGCAACCCCATTTTAAGCCCTAGTTTTTCATTTCATACCCCTCTTTTGGAATCAGAAATAGAGTCAAGACCTAGAAAACAAAAAGAAAAAGAGAAAAAGAAGAAAAAAAAAAGAAATAAGAAAAAAAAAGACAAAAAAGAAGAAGAAAACGAAAGAGAAAAAGAAATAGTAACAAAAAGTAGTCTTTTGAACTACGTTCGACTTGATTCTTGTCACCACAAGATACGTAGGCAGCCTTACGGTTCGGTCGCATCAAATAAAATATTTCATAATCCCCCGAAATCAATACTGGGGCATTTTTTTAAGAAATCCAATAAAAAAAAAATAAATCCAAAAAAAATTCCCCAAACTTCATGAAACTGGGGCAGAAGTTTTAATTTTGCCAAAAGACCTGATTCCAAAAGTTGTAATTTTAATCCCTTTCATCTTGAATTATTTTGAGCCTTCATGCTACCCTTTCTTTCTAACCCTTGTCCAAAAGCCTACATTACGGTCCAAAGGAAGACCTTCCGACCAATCATTGAGGATGCCATATCAGGTGTTGGTAAAAAGTATGATCTCCCTGCATCATGGGTAATACCTTTGTTCTCAGAATAATGAGAGAAAATGATAAAATGAGAGAGTCTTATCGGTGAAAACCCTCAGGGGCACCGTAAGGCGACAGTGAGTTGAGGAAAAGAGCGAAATGAGAGAGGCTTGATGGTGAAGACCCTTCAGGGCACTACAAGTCGACTGGGGATTGTGGATCGAATGGGACAATTGAAGCGCTGAAGCCCAGTTTCACAGCGAAGAGGTACAACAAGAGTTGAATATTAGACTTGCTTGAGAGTTTAGGCTACTCAGTCCAAAGGTGCATGTCATGGTCATTAGAGTTGGTATCCACATCTGATAAGTTTCTACTTCATAATCTTGTTAATATCATCTCTTTCTCTTGTCCCTTATTTTGTTCCCCTCGTTTTGTTAGAGTCCCTTCTCGAGTCTGTCTGGCCAGAACAAGTGAGAAATGACTTTAAAATTTGCCACCAGCTTTCCAGTTGCACAAAGCGGAGTTTGGCCATGCACATAACAACATGATTTATAGTAAGAAGTATGGTGATAACTCAGGTTCAGGCAGTTGAGTGAGTCTTGAATTTTGAGAAAATACAAAGATTCAGCAACTCTCAGAATAAAAAACACAATGCAACAAGTGATGCGAGAGATTCAAGTCAGAGGTTTTGTGGTCTAATTCCAATCAAAAGGTCAAACAACTCTTTGCTAGCCTGAAGCAGCTAATCAAAATGTAGCATGGAAATGGCAGAAGCAGACACTCAACAATAATGGCACAAACTAACCATCACATTTTCACACTAACAAGATTTTATTTGTCTGAAGCAGGGGCAAGAAATTTTTAAATCCACAGGAACCTCTATGGGAAAAGCATTGTTCATGGAGCAAAATTATATTCAGAATCCTCCAAGATGGGAGCGTGGCTCGGGTAAGTTAATTTTAGAATTCTCAGGACCCTCCTGGATAATGGGATTTAATTTTAGAGTTCTCAGGACCCTCCTGGATAATGGGATTTAGTTTTAGAATTTTCGGGACCCTCCTGGATAATGGGATTTAATTTTAAGTTTTCAGGACCCTCCTGGATAATGGGATTTAATTTTAAGTTTTCAGGACCCTCCTGGATAATGGGATTTAATTTTTGAATTTTCAGGGACCCTCCTGGATAATGGGATTTAGTTTTAGAATTTTCAGGACCCTCCTGGATAATGAGATTTAATTTTTGAATTTTCAGGACCCTCCTGGATAATGGGATTCAGTTTTAGAATTTTCAGGACCCTCCTGGATAATGGGATTTAGTTTAGAATTTTCAGGACCCTCCTGGATAATGGGATTTCATTTTAGAATTTTCAGGACCCTCCTGGATAATCGGATCTAATTTTAAGTTTTCAAGACCCTCCTGGATAATGGGATTTAGTTTAGAATTTTCAGGACCCTCCTGGATAATGGGATTTAGTTTTAGAATTTTCAGGGCCCTCCTGGATAATGGGATTTAGTTTAGAATTTTCAGGACCCTCCTGGATAATGAGATTTAGTTTAGAATTTTCAGGACCCTCATGGATAATGGGATTTAGTTTTAGAATTTTCAGGACCCTCCTGCATAATGGGATTTAGTTTTTGAATTTTCAGGACCCTCCTGGATAATGGGATTTAATTTTAGAATTTTCAGGACCCTCCTGGATAATGGGATTTAGTTTAAAGTTTTCAGGACCCTCCTGGATAATGGGATTTTAATTTTAAGTTTTCAGGACCCTCCTGGATAATGGGATTTTAATTTTAAGTTTTCAGGACCCTCGTGGATAATGGGATTTTAATTTTAAGTTTTCAGGACCCTCCTGGATAATGGGATTTAATTTTAGAATTTTCAGGACCCTCCTGGATAATGAGATTTAATTTAAAGTTTTCAGGACCCTCCTGGATAATGGGATTTTAATTTTAAGTTTTCGGGACCCTCCTGGATAATGGGATTTTAATTTTAAGTTTTCAGGACCCTCCTGGATAATGGGATTTTAATTTTAAGTTTTCAGGACCCTCCTGGATAATGAGATTTTAATTTTTGAATTTTCAGGACCCTCCTGGATAATGAGATTTAGTTTTTGAATTTTCAGGACCCTCATGGATAATGGGATTTAATTTTAGAATTTTCAGAACCCTCCTGGATAATGAGATTTAATTTTAGCATTTTCAGGACCCTCCTGTATAATGGGATTTAATTTTAAGTTTTCAGGACCCTCCTGGATAATGGGATTTAATTTTAAGTTTTCAGGACCCTCCTGGATAATGGGATTTAATTTTAAGTTTTCAGGACCCTCCTGGATAATGGGATTTAATTTTAGCATTTTCAGGACCCTCCTGGATAATGAGATTTAATTTTAAGTTTTCATGACCCTCCTGGATAATGGGATTTAATTTTATGTTTTCAGGACCCTCCTGGATAACGGGATTTAATTTTAGCATTTTCAAGACCCTCCTGGATAATGAGATTTAATTTTAAGTTTTCAGGACCCTCCTGGATAATGGGATTTAATTTTAAGTTTTCAGGACCCTCCTGGATAATGGGATTTAACTTTAGCATTTTCAGCACCCTCCTGGATAATGTGATTTAATTTTAAGTTTTCAGGACCCTCCTGTATAATGGGATTTAGTTTTAGAATTTTCAGGACCCTCCTGAATAATGAGATTTAATTTTAAGTTTTTGAGAACCCTCCTGGATAATGGGATTTAGTTTTAAATTTTCAGGACCCTCCTGAATAATGGGATTTAGTTTTAAGTTTTCAGGACCCTCCTGGATAATGGGATTTAATTTTAAGTTTTCAGGACCCACCTGGATAATGGGATTTAATTTTAGCATTTTCAGGACACTCCTCTATAATGTGATTTAATTTTAAGTTTTTAGGACCCTCCTGGATAATGAGATTTAATTTTAAGTTTTCAGGACCCTCCTGGATAATGGGATTTTAATTTTAAGTTTTCAGGACCCTCCTGGATAATGGAATTTTAATTTTAAGTTTTCAGAACCCTCCTGGATAATGGGATTTTAATGTTAAGTTTTGAGGACCCTCCTGGATAATGGGATTTAATTTTAGAATTTTCAGTACCCTCATGGATAATGGGATTTAGTTTAAAGTTTTCAGGACCCTCCTGGATAATGAGATTTTAATTTTAAGTTTTAAGGACCCTCCTGGATAATGGGATTTTAATTTTAAGTTTTCGGGACCCTCCTAGATAATGGGATTTTAATTTTTTAATTTTCAGGACCATCCTGGATAATGGGATTTAGTTTTTGAATTTTCAGGACCCTCCTGGATAATGAGATTTAATTTTAAGTTTTCAGGACCCTCCTGGATAATGGGATTTAATTTTAGCATTTTCAGGACCCTCCTGGATAATGGGATTTAATTTTAGAATTTTCAGGACCCTCCTGGATAATGGGATTTAGTTTTAGAATTTTCAGGACCCTCCTGGATAATGGGATTTAATTTTAGTATTTTCAGGACCCTCCTGGATAATGGGATTTAGTTTTAGAGTTCTCAGGACCCTCCTGGATAATGGGATGTAGTTTTAGAATTTTCAGGACCCTCCTGGATAATGGGATTTAATTTTTGAATTTTCAGGACCATCCTGGATAATGGGATTTAGTTTTTGAATTTTGAGGACCCTCCTGGATAATGAGATTTAATTTTAAGTTTTCAGGACCCTCCTGGATAATGGGATTTAAATTTTAGCATTTTCAGGACCCTCCTGGATAATGGGATTTAATTTTAGAATTTTCAGGACCCTCCTGGATAATGAGATTTAATTTTAAGTTTTCGGGACCCTCTTGGATAATGGGATTTAATTTTAGAATTTTCAGGACCCTCCTGGATAATGGGATTTAATTTTAAGTTTTCGGGACCCTCCTGGATAATGGGATGTAGTTTTAGAATTTTCAGGACCCTCCTGGATAATGGGATTTAATTTTAAGTTTCGGGACCCTCCTGGATAATGGGATTTAATTTTAAGTTTTCAGGACTCTCCTGGATAATGGGATTTAATTTTAAGTTTTCAGGACCCTCCTGGATAATGTGATTTAATTTTAAGTTTTCAGGACCCTCCTGTATAATGGGATTTAGTTTTAGCATTTTCAGGACCCTGCTGGATAATGGGATTTAATTTTAAGTTTTCAGGACCCTCCTGGATAATGGGATTTAGTTTTAAATTTTCAGGACCCTCCTAAATAATGGGATTTAATTTTAGCATTTTCAGCACCCTCCTGGATAATGGGATTTAATTTTAAGTTTTCAGGACCCTCCTGGATAATGAGATGTAGTTTTAGAATTTTCAGGACCCTCCTGGATAATGGGATTTAATTTTAAGTTTTCAGGGACCCTCCTGGATAATGGGATTTAATTTTAAGTTTTCACGACTCTCCTGGATAATGGGATTTAATTTTAAGTTTTCAGGACCCTCCTGGATAATGTGATTTTAATTTTAAGTTTTCAGGACTCTCCTGGATAATGGGATTTAATTTTAGAATTTTCAGGACCCTCCTGGATAATGGGATTTAGTTTTAAGTTTTCAGGACCCTCCTGGATAATCGGATTAAGTTTTAAATTTTCAGGACCCTCCTGTATAATGGGATTTAGTTTTAGAATTTTTAGGACCCTCCTGGATAATGGGATTTAATTTTAACTTTTCAGGACCCTCCTAGATAATGGGATTTAGTTTTAAATTTTCAGGACCCTCCTGAATAATGGGATTTAGTTTTAAGTTTTCAGGACCCTCCTGGATAATGGGATTTAATTTTAAGTTTTCAAGACCCACCTGGATAATGGGATTTAATTTTAGCATTTTCTGGACCCTCCTCTATAATGTGATTTAATTTTAAGTTTTCAGGACCCTCCTGGATAATGGGATTTAATTTTAAGTTTTCAGGACTCTCCTGGATAATGGGATTTTAATTTTAAGTTTTCAGGACCCTCCTGGATAATGAAATTTTAATTTTAAGTTTTCAGGACCCTCCTGGATAATGGGATTTTAATTTTAAGTTTTCAGGACTCTCCTGGATAATGGGATTTAATTTTAGAATTTTCAGGACCCTCCTGGATGATGGGATTTAGTTTAAAGTTTTCAGGACCCTCCTGGATAATGGGATTTTAATTTTAAGTTTTCAGGACCTTCCTGGATAATGGGATTTTAATTTTAACTTTTCAGGACCCTCCTTGATAATAGGATTTTAATTTTTGAATTTTCAGGACCATCGTGGATAATGGGATTTAGTTTTTGAATTTTCAGGACCCTCCTGGATAATGGGATTTAATTTTAAGTTTTCAGGACCCTCCTGGATAATGGGATTTAATTTTAGCATTTTCAGGACCCTCATGGATAATGGGATTTAATTTTAAGTTTTCAGGACCCTCCTGGATAATGGGATTTAATTTTAAGTTTTCAGGACCCACCTGGATAATGGAATTTAATTTTAGCATTTTCAGGACCCTCCTGTATAATGGGATTTAATTTTAAGTTTTCACGACCCTCCTGGATAATGGGATTTAATTTTAAGTTTTCAGGATCCTCCTGGATAATGGGATTTAATTTTAAGTTTTCAGGACCCTCCTGGATAATGGGATTTATTTTTAAGTTTTCGGGACCCTCCTGGATAATGGGATTTAATTTTAAGTTTTCGGGACCCTCCTGGATAATGGGATTTAATTTTAAGTTTTCAGGACCCTCCTGGATAATGGGATTTAATTTTAAGTTTTCAGGACCCTGCTGTATAATGGGATTTAATTTTAAGTTTTCAGGACCCTCCTGGATAATGGGATTTAATTTTAAGTTTTCAGGACCCTCCTGGATATTGGGATTTAATTTTAGCATTTTCAGCACCCTCCTGGATAATGGGATTTAATTTTAAGTTTTCAGGACCCTCCTGGATAATGGGATGTAGTTTTAGAATTTTCAGGACCCTTCTGGATAATGCGATTTAATTTTAAGTTTCAGGACCCTCCTGGATAATGAGATTTAGTTTTAAATTTTCAGGACCCTCATGAATAATGGGATTTAGTTTTAAGTTTTCGGGACCCTCCTGGATAATGGGATTTAATTTTAAGTTTTTAGGACCCTCCTGGATAATGGGATTTAATTTTAAGGTTTCAGGACCTTCCTCGATAATGGGATTTAATTTTATATTTTCAGGACCCTCCTGGATAATGGGATTTAATTTTAAGTTGTCAGGACCCTCCTTGATAGTGGGATTTAATTTTAAGTTGTCAGGACCCTCCTGGATAATGGGATTTAATTTTAAGTTTTCAGGACCCTCCTGGATAATGGGATTTAATTTTAAGTTTTCGGGACCCTCCTGGATAATGGGATTTAATTTTTGAATTTTCAGGACCCTCCTGGATAATGGGATTTAATTTTAGAATTTTAAGGACCCTCCTGGATAATGGGATTTAATTTTAAGTTTTCAGGACCCTCCTGGATAATGGGATTTAATTTTAAGTTTTCAGGACCCTCATGGATAATGGAATTTAATTTTTGAATTTTCAGGACCCTCCTGGATAATGGGATTTAATTTTAGAAGTTTTAGGACCCTCCTGGATAATGGGATTTAGTTTTAGAATTTTCAGGACCCTCATGGATAATGGGATTTAGTTTTTGAATTTTCAGGACCCTCCTCGTTAATGGGATTTAATTTTATGTTTTCAGGACCCTCCTGGATAATGGGATTTAATTTAAAGTTCTCAGGACCCTCCTGGATAATGGGATTTGGTTTTAGAATTTTCAGGACCCTCCTGGATAATGGGATTTAATTTTAGAATTTTCGGGACCCTCCTGGATAATGGGATTTAATTTTATAATGGGGCAGCTGTAGACACGTCATTTTTGACCTTACCCCACATTTAACCCATTTTAGCGTAGAATAATTAATTTAGGACTAATATAGTTATTTACACTAATTTTAACTCTTTTACATTATTTTTATCATAAAATTTAAAAATACAAAAAATAGTTTCATATTATATATATATAATTTAGTTTAATTAATTTTTGCATTACGTAATATATTTATCTTATTTTAAAAGTAATTTAATTAAGGCTTGGGTATTTGTTTTTAACCCAATGTTAAGGCCCAAATCTGAGGTCCAAACACCTTACCCTACACCCCTAACCCATTTTCAACCCAGTCCAAACCCATTGACCCGCCCCAATTCCCTTTCAAATCTGAACCATCCATCACCTTAGATCATACGGCCTAAATTTAATCCCTACACCTAAGGGACACATTGGAAGCCAGCCGCAAGAAAGCTGGAGAAAACATACACCAGCCGCCTACCCCATTCCCCACTGTTCATCATCTCCTTATTCTTAATAAACACAGAACAAGAGAAAAACCTAGCTGGGAGAAAACCAGCAGCCACATCTCTTCTTCATTTTTAACAAAACACACAAAAAAACCTAGCAGCTGCACTACAACCCTACAGCCGCCCACTTCTTCATCAAAGACACAAGAAAACAACTAAGAGCTGCCGCCTAACCATCTTCTCACATCCACCAATGCCCCTAACACCAACGGCAACCATAGCTGAAAACTAAAAATCCCAGCCGCCACACACCCCGAGAACCGCCGGGCCCTCCATCTTCTTCATCAACCAAGAGAGCAGCTTTTCAACACAAGAACCCCATTCCTGAAATTTCGAAGATTTAAAATCAGAAATCTTCTTCTTTAATTCGTCCATTTCTTTGGAGATATCAGAAAACCAGAGATATACGAAATGATCCTCTCATATTAAGGTAGTGGGTATTCGAATTTAACACCAAAAAAAAAAACCAAAAAATTTGGAATTCCTTCTTCTTATTTTATTTGGGTGTCAAACATGAAATTTGGTTGAGATAAGGTTGTTTCAAACTTGCCGTTGTGGTTGGTCATCGCTCGAGTTTTCCGGTCCGAGTTCGCAATTCTTGTCCGATTCTTGTCGCTGTTTTCTCCTTCAGATTCTAGATTCAAAGCCTTGTAATTGCTTATTTCTTTTGTTATAGAAAACATTTGCTTAATGGGGTTTGGTCAATTGGATTTCTGTTGCAAGTGATTAGTGAGGGATTTGTAGTCGGCTTTCTATAGAATGAATGAACTGGTCAGACCTCGCCCGCAAAGCTGTTATATATATTGCAATCAGTGATTTTGATCAAAATTGAAGTCTACTTTGAGTTTTATGGTCGAGTGGTGTCGTTCGAGGCTAGTCCGAAGTCCGTTGTTGAATTTTGACGCCGATTCGAGGCTGCGTCTGAGACACTGGCAGATTGGAGTTCTTCCGGCGAAACTCGGTCTTGCCAAGGGTCTGTTCGTGTTCAGCCGTAGTGCCATTTTCTTCTCGTAACCCGTTGAAAGATCGTTAATATCTTGAAAGGCTTCAAAGTGTTCAGTATAATTGAGGTCTAGTTTGGAGTCGAAGACCCGGTGCCGATTCGAATTCCAATTCGCTGTTTGTCCAAAATTGCCTCACAATTAATTTTCAGATTTATTTGAGGTTCATTTCTCATTTCCTTTCTGCTCACTGTTTGCTTCAAATCATGCTTTTATTATTTGTTTAATCCATTATTGTATGTCTTTGAGTGTCATTTTGTTGTTGTTGGTGTTTAGTTTAATACATTTGGATGAATTTTGATAGTTAGAGTGAGTATTAATTCCACATTTTAGTTGTTACAGTGGATAAAATATAAGTTCTATTTGAATATGGGGTTTTGGACATATAGAATTGGAAATTAAATTCAATTATGTTACTAGTTTTATCTTGTTTGCTTGAAGTCGCTAGTAGCATGCTTAGGCCGACCACATGTGGGTAGGCAAGCCTTAGGATTTTATTAATTTTGAGGCGAGAGGTGGTTCCCTTAGTTAAATTTATCCGGGAAATGCCTCGAAGGATTTGTAAATATTATTATCCGGGGTATGCCCCGAAGTACTTGTATTTGGAGGTCGATAGTAGTATTTGTAGTTTTTTATTTTTTTTATTAGGTGGGGACGATCTCTAGCCTCGTATGTGTTTACTTGTTTGCTTTTGTGTGTTGTTTTTACCTCAATTGAATATTTTAAAGCCAACTTGATCGAGTGCGCAACCGTGACCTTCACGGGACTTGGGGAATGCCTAACACCTTCTCCCCGAGTCAAATGAACCCCCTTACCCGAATCTCTGGTGTAGACTTAGTTTTGAAGTCTAAAGTGTTTTAAAGGAAAATTATTTAAAAAAAAACGGTGGCCTGGCACACCGAAATCAATTGTCAGGTGGCGACTCTGAGTTAATTCCTTTTAAACACACATTTTTGTCACTTTCAAAATTGAAAACCCTTTTCAAGCTTTCTTACTAAATCTTTTTATTTATTTAAGAGGGTTTGGTGGAAGGTTTGTTTTGGTTAAAAAAAAAGGGGGGTGTGACAGAGAGAGAGACACATGCCTTAGCCTGAAAAGTATATATTTATTTTTCAACTGTAACTATTTGTAATTTCACCGACAAAACATTACTAAGATAGTTTCAAACCTTGTCATGTCGATGTCTGTAATTTGGGGTGTACATAGGCAGTGTTGGTTCGAATTTTTCAATTACCAAACCAAACCAATAGTATTGGATTTTTAAATCTATAAACCAAACCAAACCAACGAAATCGCGTTTTTAATCTTGGATTTTCTCGGGTTTTTTCGGATTTTCAGTTTTTTTTCCCGATAAGTCTTCATAATACAAATATATAACTTGTGCTCCACATACTTCTCTAATCCTACAAGGATACAATTATATAATGTATTTTTTCAAGAAAATAATACAATAATATGAGATGTATCATAACATTATACTAAAATATTCAATAACAAAAACACTAAAATCCATAAAGAAAATATTACTAAGTAATAAGCCATAATAAATATTAACATAATCTAAAAGTACTATATAAGTCATGCTTAAATAAGTACAACTATAAGTATATTAGTTAGACAACAAAGCATTAAAGAAAAGATAAACTAAGTTATGTATTTTCAATATAAATAATGCAAAACTATAGATATCCACACTATTGTCATTTCTAATGTTGCTTTGAATTTCTTAGTTAGCATTAGTATTGATGTGAAGTTTATTTGAATTACTACCTTTACGAACTATAAAATTTATTGGACCATTCAAGAATGTTAATTCGAAACTTGAAACATTATGTTTAAAGATAAAACTGTGAAAAAGTTTAAAAAATATTTATGAATTGTAGTAAAAATAAATATTTATATGTATAAAATATTTGTAAAAATTGAATAAATGTAATCGGGTTGGTTTAGTTTCGATTTGTATTTTTTTAGTTAAAACCAAACCAAACCAATTATGGTCGGGTTATTTTTTCCAACACCAAACCAAGTCAAACCAAACCATGATCGAGTTTTTTTCCGGTTTGATTCGGATTATCGGTTTGGTACAGTTTATCGATTTTCTTTGTACACCCCTATATGTAATGTAGTGAAAGCAAAGCAATGGCTAAATCTGTTGGCACCCATAAGAAGAATGTCACCAGATTCTTACAAACTGAAGTCCTTTAGTAACAGGAAATGGAAAAGCAATCAGTCTACTGTTTCACAAGTGAAGAATTAAACATTGAAAACTTTACTGTTGGGATGCAAGGCCTGAGTCATTTAATTAATCCATGTTTTCCCAAATCCTATGATCAACTTCAAGATTCTTTGGTTATATCTGATCTAAGACTTGATTGTTTCTACAGTCAGAAATGGTCATGCAAGGAGGACCAACCTGTATTGGGTAAGGGGTTTCCCTATCATACGATGGCTTCCTCATTCACTAATTTAATTCTCATACACCTTCGGTAATATAATGGGAAATTTATCAACAGTTCCTTCCATATAGAGTCGTATGGAGACAAATTTCATGGACAAATGACAGAAAGTCACCAAATGATCAAATTCCATTCTACTTCTCTCAAGAGGTACATGTATCTCTTTCTCGCAGATAGCCTGACCAGCTAAAGGCTCGGACGATAAGGGTTTATTTTACGCAGCTTTATTCTGCATTTCTGGAAAAGGTTGTTTTCAAGGCTCGAACCTGTGAACTCCCGGATACATGACAGCAATTTTCCTAGTTACGCCAAGCTACTCTTCTCACTATCAATAGCTTTATCAAAATTATCTAGTCAAGTCTGATTAGACTCCTTCCATTCCAGTTTATGTGAAAAAAAATTGCGATAAACTTCTCGGCCAACTCATCCCAAGTGGTGATGGAATGATTGGGTAACCTTTCTAGCCAATCCAACGCCTTCCCCCTTAGAGAAAATGGGAAAAGCCTCAATCTCAATGCGTCCTTGGAGACGTTAGTTTGCTTGCTCCCCCAACGCGTATCAACAAAACCTTCGAAATGCTTATAGGCATTTTGGTGTGGAGCTGCGGTGAAGAAACCCCTCTATTCCAAGAGTGTAAGCATGACAGTGGTTATTTGAAAGTTCCTGCCCTAATCTGGGGCGGGACTATTGCCCTCACATAGCCTTCGTTGGGTAACACACAGTGTGCTGCCCTTGGAGAAGTTGGGGGAGGGTTTGGAATATTATTATGGGGCGGTCGGCCTATCCTTTGTGCTTGAGGTTCGGGTTGAATCTCATCCACGTGATCATCATCTACCTCCTTCCCCAATGGCAAATTTCCGAGAGCTTCATTGTTAAGACGCATTTTGTACCTAAAAGCAATTCACACACAAATTAGAAAAATGGAAGGAAATAAAAACAAAACACACAAATACTCAAACAAACTCCCCGGCAACGTTGACAATGGCGCCAATAATTGATCAGAGCCAAGCCTGCACTGCTATTGAGTAGCGATGACGATCGATGTAGTTTTATCCAATAAGGCTGGGATCGAATCCACATATAGTTAATTTGTTTGGAGTTAGATTTATATCCGAGTCTAGATGTGGATGTTTCTTTGAATTACACTTTCACACATGGTTGGTTTGTTTATTACTTCTATTTCTATTTTATAGCATGCAATATTTAAAACTAAGTACAATGTTTTTTATGTTGATTTTAAAGGTTTTAAAATGACTAGGGTAGTGACTTCCACCTAGGTGAATATCTAATAGGTAGAAAAAATCTAGGGAAATCATGTAATTAATTGGGGTCGTAGTATAATTATCACACCAGGTACTCACTCCATACCTCTCGGTAGTTTGAGTGATTTTATTCAATTTGGCTTTCGCATGTACAAATGGGTATTCATGCAATACAAGTGATGTTAGCTCAAGTCGGGTATTACTATCTCTAGGTTTAACCTTTTAGTTGGGGCTAACAATTTTTTGAGTTCAAGATTTGACTCCTTTATGAGTTGTTTATGCCTCCTTTGGCTCATTTTGATCAATTCCTGTAAGAAAGCATATTACATTAGTTTTCGGGAATACCTTCATGCATTTTAGGCCCAAAATGTAACTGAAAATGAGCAAATATATAATAGGTTAAAACCACTTATCAGACCACTAGTAAGTATCGATGTCGACCCCTCGTCACTACGTCTCCGAGGTTAGGCTAGATACTTACTAGATACGCGTTAATTTGCATACTCATGCTACACTTCTGCATTTATTGTGCAGGTATGTATTTCTGGTGGTCCTTTGGGTGCAAAGGCACAGTTATTGCGGGGACTTTACTGTGTGCTGCATCTCATGTTCCAATCCGAGGCATAAAGAGTCTGCATCAGAATTATTTATATTTTTTCTGTCTAACTTATATTTCAGACAGATGTTGTATTGTTATTGTACCTTCTAATAGATGCTCATGCACACGAGACACCAAATTTTGGGGATGTTTTAGAATTGTTATGGATTATTTTACATTGATGCACATTTACTTATTATTTTTAATTAAACTATACGTAACTATAATTTATTTTAATGTACTGACCTCCTATCTAAATAAGATTCATAATTTTAAAAATAATAAAATGAATAATGTTTGCTTGCCTAATGACGCCTATAGTGAATTTTTGGTCGTGACATCTATCACGATGACAGGTCTAAAAATTTAATCAAGGACTTTATAAAATTAATGAAGCAATTAATAATAACTAATAAAAAAATATCAAATTCCACATATTTTTATATCAAATAACATTCACAAAAATCTTTTCAAATTATCAAATAAGAGATTGGTTGTAGGGCATATCTACTATATCCCTAACAATTAGGTCCCAAGTTGCTGAAAAGGAATAAAATAATTTTGAAATCCTGTAACCTAGTAATAACAATTTCTTTTTTATGTTGTCCAAGTAGAGCTTGTATATTCATGATGTCAGGGGCGGATCCAACACAATAGTAGCAGGTGCAATTGAACTCATATTTTTTTATGCGAAGCATAAATTTATATGTAAAAATTCATTAATATTGTATCAAATATTAGATATGAACTCATATTTAAAAAAAATAATAGGTCCAATACTAAAACCTTAAATGACCTTAAATATTGAATCATATAGTTTAAATTCTGGATCCGCGCATGATGCACCTACATAGTAGGACATAAGTTGGAAGTAAACCGAATGATCATATTGCAACTTTTAGCTAGCTACATTCCTGTGACGACCCGGCCCGTCGTCATGGGAATTACCACCCCGTTATGTTGTAATTACATGTTTTATGATTTTATATCAGTGTTAGAGTCTATCTGGTGAGTTAGGAGTGATTTGGATTGAAAATGAGGCATATAGCCTTTTTGAAGGAAACTTGAATATGGAAAGTCAACCCGGAGTTGACTATTTAGTTAGAGGGCTTGAAATCGGATTCTGATGATTCGGTTAGTTCCGGGAGGTCATTTATGACTTAGGGGAGCGATCGGAATTGAATTTGGAGGCCCGGTGTAGAAATATGCTTGAATTGGCTAAGGTTGAATTTTGGCGAAATCCGAACGGTAGGTGAGATTTTGATCCGGGGGTCGGAATGGAATTCCGACAGTTGCAGTAGCTCCGTTAGGTGATTTTGGATGTGCCTGCAAAATCTTCAGGTCATTCGGACGTCGTTTGGTCGGGGTTTTGATTGATTGTGTAATTCGGAATGTTTTAAGGAATTTAGGCTTGAATTCGATGTGAATTATGGGTTTTGATGTTGTTAGACGTGTTTTGAGGATCGGAACAAGTTTGAATAAGGTATTAGGATGTGTTGGTGTGTTTGGATGGGGTCCCGGGGGCCTCGGGGTGTTTTCGGATGGCTAAACGGGAGAGAATGTGGAAAATTGCAGGTTTGGGATTCTGGTTCTGTTGTTTTCGCTCCTGCGGAAATGGGAGAGCAGGAGCGAGTCCGCAGAAGCGGACATTGGAGCGCAGAAGCGCTGTTGATCACGGAAGCGGAGTTTCGTCCACAGGAGCGGCACCGCTGGTGCGGAAAGTGAGCCGCAGAAGCGGAATTGGCCGGCTAGGCCTGGAAACGCAGAAGCGACCCTCCGGTCGCGGATACGGGCTCGCAGGAGCGGACTCCTGTACGCAGAAGCGGGAAGGACCGCAGAGGCGGAGGGTATTCCGCAGAAGCGGTTCCGCAGGGGCGGAAAATGGTCCGCAGAAGCGAAAATTGCAGTGAATTAATTGTATCAGAAGTTAGAAAATTTCAGAAACATTTCACACATTTGGGTCTCGGCTTTAGAGGCGATTTGGGCGATTTTGAAGAGAAACTCAAGGGAAATCATCGGGTAATCAACTATGGACTTAAACTATGATTAGTATTGATAATATTATGCAATTATATCATGAAAATGGAGGAATTTGGGGTGATTCATGGAAGATTTAACCCTAGGCTTGAACTTTAGAAAATCAAGGTTTTGAATGGGCAAATGGAGTCCGAATTTGGTAAAATTGATATGCTTAGACTCGTATTGAGAGGAGGGTTCCGAATATGTGACTTTCGTGATTTTTCGATAAGTGTACCAAAAGTCGGGTTTTGACAACTTTGGGAATTTTGATGTAAATTGAGTTGTTTTGATTGGGTGTCGTCCCATTGGCCTAATTTGTTGTGTTTCTACTGTATTTGATCAGATTCTACGCGTGCGGAGCTTGATTCTCGTGGCAAGGGCATTGCGGAGTAGTCATCGCGCCGTATTGAGGTGAGTAATAGATGTGGGTGATGACCGGCGGGTTCGAAACCCCGGTATACCACTTTGTGATGCTGTATAGCGGCGAGACACGTACTCTTTTATGAGTGCGGGGTCGATTGTGATTGGGGACTATGGCTTAGTCCGACTTTTTGATACTTCGTTATGATATTAGGCTATTCTTGAGCCGTCGAACCTCCTCCTCGGATGGTTGCACACTATATATTGTGATATTGGCCACTCTTGAGCCGAGGAACCCCCTTCTTGGGCGGTTGAGTATACATGTGGGCCGTGGGCCAGTTATTGGATCCCGCGAGGATCGTTATCATTGTCTATTCATATTGACATGTTAGTTACTACCAGTCCGTAGCTATTTTTGTTATCATGCTATTTCCAATCTTTGGAACTTGATATTACTGTTTTCCAACTGAAAATGATAAAAGAGTTTTCAAAAACTACTTTTGAGTCTGCGAGGCTGTATTTGCATATTAGCTGACTAGTAGTGGATCGGGCTGCGCGCCGCAGCGGTATATATGTTGGATCGGACTGCACGCCGCAGTGATATTGTGCTTGGGCTGTAGGAGCCCCTCCGGAGTCTGAACCCCCACAGTGAGCACGGGTACCCAAATTGGATCGGGCTACGCGCCGTAGCGGTCATATCATGCATTGCATTGCATTTAGCTACATCTGCTAGCTGTTATACTGTTTTGCTGGTACTTGTTGGTACAGGTACAGTTGATATTGATTCTGTGACAGGGTAATTGATTACAACTTTACTTAGTGCTTTATTGCGGATTTCTTATCTGCGTTGTCTTACCCCTGTTTATTACCACTGAGTCTGGCAGTACTCATTTTACTCCCTACACCTTGTGTGCAGATCCAGGTACCTCTCAGTAGTCATGATCAGGTAGTTGTTCGAGGCGGCTTCTGTAGGATATTCGAGGTAGTCGTAGAGTCCGCAGGACCCGATATTCCTTCCTACTGTCTTTTGATTCTGTATTTTCTATTTCTTTCCGCACTTGGTATCATGTAAACTATATACACTCATGTTCAGTAGAGGCTCATGACTCTTAACCCTTCGGTCTATGGGAGTTGATGTATTATGGGACTTGGTTCCCCGTGTTCGTTATACGTATCGTTGTTGCTTCGTGAATTAATAGGCTTAAATGGGCTAATGAGAGCTTCTAGCTCCGTTGTTGATATTGATTGGTCAGGCTGGCTTAGCAATGTGCTTGGGCGCCATCACGACCGGATTTGGGGTCGTGACAAGTTGGTATCAGAGCCTAGGTTTACTAGGCCTCGTGAGTCTTGAGCCGGTTAGTAGAGTCTTGTGGATCGGTACGGGGACGCCTGTACTTATCCTTGGGAGGCTGCGAACCTTTAGGAAACACTTCACTTTTCTTGAACTCTGTCTTGCGATCTTGTTGTTCTGAGAACTGAACTTCTATATTCTATTCTCTCGCGGATGGCGAGAACGCGAGCATCGGGACGAGGTGGACGACCTCCATTGCCACCCGTTAGAGGCCGTGGGCGCGGTCGTGCTAGAGGTAGCGGTAGAGGCGGCCGAGGCGGTGCCGACCGACCCGCCCGTTGTACCGGCTCGTGAGCGGCCCCGGTGGTTGATGGTCCGGCGAGCCCCGGTTCGGGGCCAAACCGTATCTATTGCTATTCCCGGTCTTCGGAGACTCTCGCTCGGATATTATCGGCGTGTTCCGGTTTGGCTCGGGTAGTTTCGACCATCGCTATCGCAGCGAAATCTCGGACGAGGGGTGGTCGGCGGATCCCCGCAGCTCGCACACCGACCCGGTTGTTCGGGGACTTCGGACGCCAGAGGCGGTCCCCGCTCGGTGGTTGCACCGGTTATTCCACCAGCTCCAGCTTTAGAGCGATATGGTTCGGAGTTATGCCCGACGACGAGCGACGTCGTCTTGAGAGGTTTGGTAGACTTCGGCCACCCCCATTTCAGTTGCGTTGAGGGCGAGAATGCCCGGGGTTTCTTGGATAAGTTGTCGGAGGATGTTGCGGACGACTGGTATTCTCGAGTCCGGGGGAGTTTCATTTACTACCTTTCGGTTCGACCGGTCCCGCATTTGATTGGTGGGAAGAGTTTGAGAGGCGTAGGCCCGCAGGAGCAGCACCTCTCACATGGCAGCAGTTCTCTACTCTCTTTCTAGAGAAATATGTACCTCAGTCTTGTCGCGAGGAGCTACGTCGCCGGTTCGAGTGGTTGGTTCGGGGCGACATGTCTGTGACCCAGTATGAGCTCAGATTCACACAGTTGGCTAGGCATGCCACATGGATGATCCCTAATGATAGGGAGAGGATTAGGAGGTTCATTGATGGCCTCAACTATTCTATCCGCATTCTTATGACCAGAGAGAGAGTTTTGTCATCATCATTTGAGCAGGTTGTTGATATGGCATGCTCCATTGAGGCGGATCGTCACCGAGAGAGAGAGAGGAGCGGGAGGCCAAGAGGCCTCGTGGTTCTGGCAGTTTTAGTGGTGCTCAATCTAGAGGGCATTCCCAGCAGAGCAGAGGTCGCTCATCTAGACCTTCTCATTCAGGCCACCTAGAGCAGAGCGGAGGTTCTTATGGTCGTGGTCGACAGGGGTTTCAGCAGGGTCAGTCATCGCTTAGTGCCCTTCCAGCCCAGGGTGCAGCACCTACTTCTTCAGCCCAGGGTTCTTCTGCGGTGAGGGGTTCCCTTCAGTCCCCTTCTCCAGCACCAGGTGCATGTTATGAGTGTGGTGAGTTTGGCCACATGAGGAGACAGTGCCCTCGACTCCGTAGGGACAGGACTCAGCAGAGGGATCAGCCCTCATCTTCAGCACCATCTCAGTCTAGTAGAGGTGGAGGTCAGTCTTCTCGTGGTCGCCCCAGGGGCGAGGAGAGATCTGGTGGAGGCCAGGCACGGTTCTATGCACTTCCTGACAGGCGTGATGCGGTTGCCTCCGATGCGGTGATTACGGGTATCATTATCTGTCTGTCATAGAGATGCCTCGGTTCTATTTGATCCGGGGTCCACATATTCTTACGTGTCCTCTTACTTTGCACATCACTTGGGTGCGACTCGTAGTAGTCTTGATTTATCTGTTCATGTATCCACCCCGTGGGTGATACGATCGTTGTGGATCATGTCTATAGATCCTGTGTTATATCTATCGGGGGTCTGGAGACCCAGGCAGATTTGTTATTGTTGGGGATGGTGGACTTTGATGTTATATTGGGTATGGACTGGTTGTCTCCGTACCATGCTATATTGGACTGTCATGCTAAGACAGTTTCGTTGGCCATTCCTGGTATTTCTCAGATTGAGTGGCGAGGTTCGACCGATTTCGTCCCTAGCCGTGTTATTTCGTTCTTAAAAGCTCAGAAGATGGTTGAAAAAGGGTGTTTATCGTACTTAGCTTTTGTGAGAGATGTGGGAGTTGAGTCTCCTAGCATTGATTCTGTACCTGTTGTGAGGGATTTTCCAGATGTATTCCCCTCAGACCTGCCGGGCATGCCGTCGGACAGGGATATTGATTTTGGCATTGACTTGGTGCCGGGCACTCAGCCCATATCCATTCCTCCTTATCGAATGGCACCAGCTGAGTTGAAAGAACTGAAAGAGCAACTTCAGGAGCTTTTGAATAAGGGTTTCATCCGTCCTAGCGTGTCCCCGTGGGGTGCGCCGGTATTATTTGTTAAAAAGAAAGATGGTTCCATGCGAATGTGTATTGATTATAGGCAATTAAACAAAGTGACAGTGAAGAACATGTACCCTCTACCGCGCATAGATGATTTGTTTGATCAGTTACAGGGTGCGACGGTGTTTTCTAAGATCGATCTTCGTTCAGGCTATCATCAGCTGAAGATCAGGGACTCGGATATTATGAAGACTGCATTCAGGACCCGATATGGTCATTATGAGTTTCTTGTGATGTCGTTTGGGCTGACCAACGCCCCAGCAGCATTTATGCATCTGATGAACAGTGTGTTCAAGCCTTATTTGGATTCATTTGTGATTGTGTTCATTGATGACATTCTAGTCTACTCCCGTAGTCAGGAGGAGCATGCTCAGCATTTGAGTATTGTGTTGCAGAGATTGAGGGAGGAGAAGCTATATGCTAAATTCTCCAAGTGCGAGTTTTGGCTCGAGTCCGTAGCATTCCTGGGACATGTGGTGTCTCGTGATGGTATTCAGGTTGATCCGAAGAAGATAGAGGCGGTGCAGAGTTGGCCTAGACCGTCCTTAGCTACAGAGATCAGGAGTTTTCTTGGCTTGGCGGGATATTATCGCCGGTTTGTTCAGGGATTTTCATCCATTGCTTCTTCATTGACTAAATTGACCCGGAAGGGTGCACCATTCGTGTGGTCGGATGAGTGCGAGGAGAGCTTTCAGAAGCTCAAGACAGCTTTGACCACAGCTCCAGTGTTAGTATTGCCATCAGCTTCAGGTTCATATACCGTTTATTGTGATTCCTCGAGAGTGGGGATAGGTTGTGTGTTGATGCAGGAAGGTAAGGTGATTGCTTATGCTTCTCGGCAGTTGAAGCCACATGAGAAGAACTATCCTGTTCATGATTTGGAGCTAGCCGCCATCGTTCACGCCTTGAAAATTTGGAGGCACTATTTGTACGGTGTGTCTTGTGAGGTGTATACCGACCATCGTAGTCTCCAGCACCTGTTCAAACAGAAAGATCTTAATTTGAGATAGCGGAGATGGCTTGAGTTGCTCAAGTATTATGACATTACTATTCTATATCATCTGGGGAAGGCCAATGTGGTGGCCGATGCTTTGAGCCGAAGGGCGGTCAGTATGGGCAGCTTGGCATATATTCTAGCTGGGGAGAGATCATTTGCTTATAATGTTCAGGTGCTAGCCAATCGGCTAGTGAGGTTAGATATTTCGGAACCTAGTAGGGTATTGGCTTGTGTTGTATCTCGGTCATCTCTATATGATCGTATTCGTGAGGGCCAGTATGATGATCCACATTTGGCTGTCCCGAGGGACAGAGTTCAGCATGATGATGCTAGAGATGTCACCATTGATAGTGACGGCGTATTGAGGATGCAGGGCCGGATATGTGTGCCCGATGTTGATGGCCTTCGTGAGTTGATTCTGGAGGAGGCCCATAGCTCGCGGTATTCTATCCATCCAGGGGCTGCGAAGATGTATCAAGATTTGAAACAACACTATTGGTGGAGAAAGATGAAGATGGACATTGTTAGACATGTATCACGGTGCCTCAACTGTCAGCAGGTTAAGTACGAGCATCAGAGGCCCGGTGGTGTATTTCAGCGCATTGATATTCCTGAGTGGAAATGGGAGAGGATCACTATAGACTTTGTTACTGGACTACCTCGGACAGCGAGGAAGTTTGATTCTGTTTGGGTGATTGTGGATAGGCTGACCAAGTCAGCTCACTTCATTCCAGTTAGTACTACCTACTCATCGGAGCGATTGACAATGATCTTTATTCGAGAGATTGTTCGGTTGCATGGAGTTCCGGTGTCTATCATATCCGACAGGGGTACTCAGTTCACTTCTCAGTTTTGGAGAGCATTTCAGCGAGAGATGGGTACGCGGGTTGAGTTGAGTACAGCATTTCACCCCCAGACAGACGGGCAGTCTGAGCGTACTATTCAGATTCTGGAGGATATGTTGCGAGCATGTGTGATTGACTTTGGTGGTTCGTGGGATGCGTTTCTACCACTTGCTGAGTTTGCCTACAACAACAGTTATCAGTCGAGTATTCAGATGGCCCCGTATGAGGCATTGTATGGCAGACGGTGTAGATCCCCCGTGGGATGGTTTGAGCCTGGTGTGGTTAGATTGATAGGGACTGAGTTAGTCCAGGATGCTCTGGATAGAGCAAAGTTGATCCAGGAGAGGCTTCGTACAGCACAGTCTCGCCAGAAGAGTTATGCAGACCGTAGGGTTCGAGAGTTGTCTTTCATGGTTGGTGATAGAGTATTGCTGAAGGTTTCACCCATGAAGGGTGTCATGAGGTTCGGGAAGAAAGGGAAGTTGAGTCCCGTGTACATTGGTCCTTTTGAGATACTCAGGAGAGTTGGGGAGGTGGCATATGAGTTAGCCTTGCCACCCAGGCTTATCCAGCGTTCATCCAGTATTCCATGTGTCTATGCTCCGGAAGTACATTGGAGATCCGTCTCATGTATTAGACTTCAGTACCATTCAACTTGATGGTGATCTATCCTATGATGTGGAGCCTATTGCCATTTTGGGACGTCAGGGTGAGAAAATTGAGGTCTAAGGAGATTGCATCAGTTAAGGTTCGGTGGAGAGGTCGACCCGTGGAGGAGGCCACTTGGGAGATCGAGCGGGAGATGCGGAGCAGATATCCTCACTTGTTTGAGACTTCAGGTATGTTTCTGAGTCCGCTCGAGGACGAGCGTTTGTTTAAGTTGGGGAGAATGTGACGACCCGGCCCGTCGTCATGGGAATTACCACCCCGTTATGTTGTAATTACATGTTTTATGCTTTTATATCGGTGTTAGAGTCTATCGGGTGAGTTAGGAGTGATTTGGATTGAAAATGAGGCATATAGCCTTTTTGAAGGAAACTTGAATATGGAAAGTCAACTCGGAGTTGACTATTTAGTTAGAGGGCTCGAAATCGGATTCTGATGATTCGGTTAGTTCCGGGAGGTGATTTGTGACTTAGGGGAGCGATCGGAATTGAATTTGGAGGCCGGTGTAGAAATAGGCTTGAATTGGCTAAGGTTGAATTTTGGCGAAATCCGAACGGTAGGTGAGATTTTGATCCGGGAGTCGGAATGGAGTTCCGACAGTTGCAGTAGCTCCGTTAGGTGATTTTGGATGTGCCTGCAAAATCTTCAGGTCATTCGGACGTCGTTTGGTCGGGTTTTTGATTGATTGTGTAATTCGGAATGTTTTAAGGAATTTAGGCTTGAATTCGATGTGAATTATGGGTTTTAATGTTGTTAGACGTGTTTTGAGGATTGGAGCAAGTTCGAATAAGGTATTAGGATGTGTTGGTGTGTTTGGATGGGGTCCCGGGGCCTCGGGGTGTTTTCGGATGGCTAAACGGGAGAAAATGAGGAAAATTGCAGGTTTGGGATTCTGGTTCTGTTGTTTTCGCTCCTGCGGAAATGGGGGCGCAGGAGCGAGTTTGCAGAAGCGGACACAGGAGCGCAGAAGCACTGTTGATCACGGAAGCGGAGTTTCGTCCGCAGGAGCGGCACCGCTGGTGCGGAAAGTGAGCCGCAGAAGCGGAATTGGCCGGCTAGGCCTGGAAACGCAGAAGCGACCCTCTGGTCGCGGATACGGGCTCGCAGGAGCGGACTCCTATCCGCAGAAGCGGAAAGGACTGCAGAGGCGGAGGGTATTCCGCAGAAGCGGTTCCGCAGGGGCGGAAAATGGCCCGCAGAAGCGAAAATCGCAGTGAGTTAAGTGTATCAGAAGTTAGAAAATTTCAGAAACATTTCACACATTTGGGTCTCGGCTTTAGAGGCGATTTGGGCGATTTTGAAGAGAAACTCAAGGGAAATCATCAGGTAATCAACTATGGACTTAAACTATGATTAGTATTGATAATATTATGCAATTATATCATGAAAATGGAGGAATTTGGGGTGATTCATGGAAGATTTAACCCTAGGCTTGAACTTTAGAAACTCAAGGTTTTGAATGGGCAAATGGAGTCCGAATTTGGTAAAATTGATATGCTTAGACTCGTATCGAGACGAGGGTTCCGAATATGTGACTTTCGTGATTTTTTGAGAAGTGTACCGAAAGTCGGGTTTTGACAACTTTGGGAATTTTGATGTAAATTGAGTTGTTTTGATTGGGTGTCGTCCCATTGGCCTAATTTGTTGTGTTTCTACTGTATTTGATCAGATTCTACGCGTGCGGAGCTTGATTCTCGTGGCAAGGGCATTGCGGAATAGTCGTCGCGCTGTACTGTATTGAGGTGAGTAATGGATGTGGGTGATGACCAGCGGGTTCGAAACCCCGGTATACCACTTTCTGACGCTGTATAGCGGCGAGACACGTACTCTCTTGTGAGTGCGGGGTCGATTGTGATTGAGGACTATGGCTTAGTCCGACTTTTTGATACTTCGTTATGATATTAGGCTATTCCTGAGCCGTCGAACCTCCTCCTCGGATGGTTGCACACTATATATTGTGATATTGGCCACTCTTGAGCCGAGGAACCCCCTTCTTGGGCGGTTGAGTATACATGTGGGCCGTGGGCCGATTATTGGATCCCGCGAGGATCGTTATCATTGTCTATTCATATTGACATGTTAGTTACTACCAGGTCCGTAGCTATTTTTGTTATCATGCTATTTCCAATCTTTGGAACTTGATATTCCTGTTTTCCAACTCGAAAATGATAAAAGAGTTTTCAAAAACTACTTTTGAGTCTGCGAAGTCTGTATTTGCATATTAGTCGACTAGTAGTGGATCGAGCTGCGCGCCGCAATGCAGTATATATGTTGGATCGGATCGCACGCCGCGATGATATTGTGCTTGGGTCTGTAGGAGCCCCTCCGAGTCCGAACCCCACGGTGAGCACGGGTACCCATATTGGATCGGCTACGCGCCGTAGCGGTCATATCATGCATTGCATTGCATTTAGCTACATCTGCTAGTCGTTATACTGTTTTGCTGGTACTTGGTTGGTACATGTATAATTGATATTGATTCTGTGACGGGGTAATTGATTACAACTTTACTTAGTGCTTTATTGCGGATTTCTTATCTCGTGCTGTCTTACCCTTATTTATTACCACCGAGTCCGGCGGTACTCATTTTACTCCTCGCACTCGTGTGCGGATCCGTGTACCTCTCAGCAGTGATCCATGAGCTGTGCGAGGCGACATCCGTGGGATATACGAGGTAGCGGCAGAGTCCGCAGGACCCGATATTCCTTCTTACTGTCTTTTGATTTCGTATCGACTTTTCTTTCCGCACTTGGTATCTTGTAAACCTTTATACACTCATGTTCGATAGAGGCTCATGACTCTTGACCCTTCGGTCTATGGGAGTTGATGTATTATGGGACTTGGTTCCCCGTGTTCGTTATACGTATCGTTGTTGCTTCGTGAATTAACAGGCTTAAATGGGCTAATGAGAGCTTCTAGCTCCGTTGTTGATATTGATTGGTCAGGCTGGCTTAGCAATGTGCTGGGCGCCATCACGACCAGATTTGGGGTCGTGACAATTCCCATCTTGCCTTACAAAATTAATATCTAATGTAGAGAATTAAGAGAATAAAATATGTACTCAGCCATTAGTTAGCATATTTTAAATTAAAATATGTCGGGTCAGATACAGGAACATAACTATGTTTTTGGTGAAAAGGGTTTAATTAAATCTCTTTCTTCGAAAAATAGTGTAAAGACACACATAAATGAATTACTGATGACAGGAAAAGAGGAATCAGATGCTCAAGCAAACAAGTAGGAAAAATTTACTCTTCTCCGATAGATACATGTAGAATTTTTTATGATAAATAATATCCTAATGCAGATAAAAAATATAGAAAATTGACATTGTATAGCTATTCTAAAAATATGTAGCCTATATATATATATATATATATATATATATATATATATATATTATATTTTTTGTATACATATACCTTCTGTATATTATATACAAAAATATATAAATTTAATATACTTTTTTAACTACCAAATATATATAATTACTTGCCCAAGCTAAAAGTGAAAAGTCCCCTTAAAAAATACTCTTTCCTCGTTAATCGAGATAACACAGCAAATGAACCAAGAACCCATCATAAAGATATGGGCTAGAAGTAGAAGACTGGTTACGTCCACCTTTTGAAGAGAAAATAATAATCCGAAAAGGAAAAAAAGAAAAGAGGAAAACAATCCACTTATTTTAGACAGGCCAGAACCGTATCTTTTATCGTCTCCAATAGGATAATTATGGCAACCATAAATACTAGTATTGCTTTGCGTGGTAGTATTAACACTGTACGCACTGTTTAACTTTTATATACATAAATTATCTTTGTCACAAAAAAAAAAAAAAATAGAGAGAGCCGCTAGATTATGAAATTCAACCTTAGTAAATAATTATTTATTTGACGAGGGCTAGTTAAAGTAGTAAAAAAGGATAATAAGCAAATAGCGAAGTTGGGCTTTGTGATAGTTGACGAGAACAAATAAGATATTTTTACTACCTATATCATATATGAAACCTTATTATCCTCAATATTTAAGGCTTGTATTTATCACATTTAAGCATACCAAATTACCATTTATATACCATAATTCAAACTAGGGATATAATTCAATGTTCATTTATATTAGGTATAATTATAGGACTGTATCTTCCCACTTTCTCTTTCCTTTCATCTCAACTGTTCACAACACACACAAAACTCACGATGCTCCTATGCTTCCTCTCGTTGATCATCCCCAACTGCCCACTACCGTAGAAGAATATCATATTTTCAGATTCACAAGAAAATATTAAATTCTTTGATCGAACCGCTTGAATTCCCACTGAAAATAATAATGGCAGAATATTCGAATTTCTTTGAACTCTTTTTTTTGGGCAGTGGTTGAAGGTTACTGGTTAACACAGTAGATTGAAACTCAAAGAAGAAGACATATTTTCAGAATTTGTAGATATTTTGTAGTCAAATTAGATAAATTGTAGACTGTTTTTCGCAGAAGATTTTGTAGAAGCTTTAGTCGTTTTGGATTGTGAAAACAGAAAATAATGCATCTACAATCAGAATACAAATAATCTACAATTTATCTACAAGATATCTACAAAATAGATACACTGAATTTTAATATCCAAATTCTCATTTCAATTGTAGCATAATTGTTATTTTCGACATAATTGTAAAAGATTTATAAAAGTTTTAGTCTTCCCAATCTACAATTCATCTATAATTTATCTACAATTTATCTGCAATATATTTACAATTCTACAATTTAACTACAATTTATCTACAATTTCTGAAAATATGTCTTCTTCTTCTTCGAGATTGAATATGAAATTCAGTCAAAATCAAGTATGATCTTCACCAAACCCCCCTAAAATTGAGATATAAACTCCTAAACATATTCTGAATTATTTACAACAACACCCAGTCCAAATAAATAATGATTTTTGAAAATTCAAATTTGAATTGAAAGCTTTCAAGCTTTTTAATGGCTATTAATGGTGGAAAATATATGGAAGAACAGATTTTTTCAACTTTGAGCTGTTGAAACTCGAAAATTTGAATTGTTCGTTCTTTTTTTTTTCTCGAGAATTTGAATTGTAATTCTAGAAAAAAATACGTAGATGAGAAATCTCCTTTCCCTTTTTAAAAATTGAATTTAATGCAGAATCAATTAACACCAAGATTATCTCCTTAATTTTAGATCGTTTTAGGGAATATTCTACCATTTTAATGCCTAATAATCGAATGGTATATTTATAGGTAAAATGTGGAATGTGCGGGTAATTAATAAACTATGCACATTTAAAATAATAAGGTTTCATATATGATATAGATAGGTAAAAATCCAAACAAATAAAGGAAATCTATTCAAACTATTATTCCATAAACAATTTCAACCAAAACTGTCAAAATAAAATATTTATTAGAAAAGGCCCAAATGTCATATTACTACAAATAATTTTTATTTAGTGTCAGTTCTTAAAGCATACAACGAGCTAAAGTAAGTTTCAGAGAATCGAGCACCTTAATTTGATTTAGAATTACTATTCACTTTTATTTTGTTGGAGTGGGTCAAGATTAAACTAAAAATGCCATAGACAGCCATTGAAGTTTGTTTAAGCTTGAATTCATAATGTTGATTTTCGAAATCAGAATTTATTTTGCTTGGGTGTTGTTGAAATAGATTTGGTACTTCTTAAAGAGTGTGAATCTAAATTTTTGGACGATTTGGTGGAGATTTTAGATAGTGTAAATTGAAATTTGAGCTAAATTCGAAGTACACAAGATGAACATAGAAGATGATGTGTGTATCTCACAAAATATCTTCGTGTATAGATTGTGTATCTCTTGTATATCCATGTATACATGTATGTGAGATATATGTTTGATTCATATGTCGTAGAGAAATTTTTGAACTCCATTTAAACTTCGAATTTTGACTCAAAACTAGTCTGAAACACCTCCAATCTTCTTCATAATTTTGTATATTGACTTATCCATATGTTTTTAATGAATTTCAACCACACTCATTTTTGCTTTGGTTTAAATCGAAACCGTATCGAACCAAAATAAGAGGTACCGAACCGTACCAAAATATTTTGGTACGGTATTTGGAATACACTATTGATAAGCCGAATACCGAAATACCAAATCAAAATTCTTAAATACCGAACTGAAGTACCGAATGCCCACCCCTACCTCTTACTAACGTGTTCTATAAATACTATATAGGGTAATTTGGACAAACTAAATATGTATACAATGCTAACCTATGTATATATATACATATCTTTTTATTTTGCATCTAATGTCATTGATCACACTTGAATATATAGAAGGAGATCTATGCGTGTGATTTTTGGAGACAAAGAATTCTTATTTTATCTAGGTTTTTAATTTTTGTATGTGCTTGATCAATTTTAGTAAATAAATATTTAATGACTAGAGGTTGATTAAGTTTAAACTTATTTTGGATATTTCCATAAGATACCCAACAAATGAAGAGAAGCATAATACTCTCCGCACTTGATTGGTTAGAATATTACGAAGGAAAAAAAAAGGAATGACTAATTAGGAAATTTAGTTCAGCTACAAAATATCTCAAAACCTACTTGTAGCTCAGCCTACTTATACATGCGTGTGTAGTTCTGTAGAGCTGTACCAAAACTCACTACCAATTGACTAGTTATTAATACACTACAACTACACACACACAAACACACACACACACACTTATATATATATATATATATATATATATATATATATATATATAGCTGTTACATAATCTCAATACCTATACATACAACATGGAGTCGATCCTGAATAATCTTGACCTTATCTAAGGTATTCTGAACCGTATTGGTATCCAACAACCGAGCCTCTCACGGATCAAATCATCCAACTGGTGAGCGGCACCGCCTCCCGTATAATGCTTCATATGGAGCCATCTGAATGCTCGGCTGGTAACTATTATTGTAGACAAACTCTGCAAGCAGAAATAACTAATCCCAAGAAACCCCGAAATCCATAATACAAGCACGAAACATATCCACCAATATTTGAATAGTGCGCTCAGACTGTCTATTTATCTGGGGATGAAATGTTGTACTCAACTCAACCAGCATCATAACTCACGTTGTACGACCCTCCAGAAGTGCAAGGTGAACTGTGTACCTCGATTAGAAATGATAGACATGGGCACAATGTGAACACAGGTGATCTCGCGAATGAAGATCTCAGCTAACCGCTCTGAAGAATAGGTAACTGCCATTGGAATAAAATGTGCCGACTTGGTCAACCTATCCACAATAATCCATACTGCGTCGAACATCTTCTGAGTTCGTGGGAGTCCAACGATAAAATTCATAGTGATACGCTCCCACTTTCACTCAGGAATCTCTAGCCTCCGAAGCAAACCATCAAGCCTCTGATGCTTGTACTTTACTTGCAGACAATTCAGACACCAAGTTACATATGCCACTATATCCTTCTTCATCCTCCCCCCCAATAATGCTGTAGCAAGTCCTGATACATCTCGGCGGCACCCGGGTCAATAGAATATCAGGAATGGTGGACATCCTCAAGAATCAACTCACAAAGCCCGTCCACATTGGGCACACAAATATGACCTTGTATCCGCAAACCCCCATCATCTCCAAAAATAACATGTTTGGCACCACCTTGCCACACCGTGCCCTTAATGACAAGCTAGTTGGGGTCATCATATGAACGATCTCTGACGCTCTCAAATAAGGAAGATCGAGCGACTATGCAAGGTAGAACATGAATGGGCTCCAAGATATCCAACCTCACGAACTGATTGGCCAAAGCCTGAACATCTGATGTAAGCGGCCTCTCACTAACTAGAATATACGTAAGGCGACCAATGCACACCGACTTTATAGTTAAGGCATCGACCACTGTCACACCTCCTTTTTACTTTTACTTATACCGCTTATTAATACTAAACCCCGGGAAAAGATATAATAATAAAAAGGGAAGGTGTTTTTCCAATTAAAGGACAGTCGGAACGAGATTTATTTATTAAAATTCAGAGTCACCACTTGAAAAAATAATGGTGTCCCAAGTCACCGGTTTAATCCCAAACCGAGGAAATTATGACTCTGTTACAGTCTGCGAATCAGAAATCTGGATAATAAATTCTGTTATCCCAGGAGAAAGTGTTAGGCACTCCCAGATTCCGTGGTTCTAGCATGCTCGCTCAACAGTTGTTTTTGTTTTTATCCGATTTTTCATATGCTTCAATTTTATGCATTATTAATGTCCCACTTTGTCATTTTTAAAGAATTGCGACATTGCGAAAATGCATTTCAAATCACACCGTACCAGCATGCCTGTGACTTTAGTGCATTTCAGCTTCGCCGGAATTTTGGATTTGGGTCATATAAATGTGCACCCGTATTAGCAATGTAATATTATTAATCGCGTCTAAAATATCTACGTCTTTATTAACTTTGGTAAAGGCCGTGAAATTCGCTAAACGGTCCTTCCGAATCTAGAGTTTTTATGTTGAGATTTATTTGAGGGTCCCACGATTAAGTATTAGTGGTTTAGTGAGGCTCGTCTCAATCTTTTATTAAAGCCCGATCTTAAATGGGCTACATTTTCTATTTTTGGGTTTTTCATGCTAAGTATAACTGTTTCATATTTATATCACAAGGCTGTATGTAAGAGTTCAGCCATCTTTATTATTCGGGCCTCGACTTTGGATTGATCCATCAGTATGCACCAAAGTGCAACTGGCTAATTACAGCCCAGTCAACACTTCCATTTTTATCCAAAGGCAGGAATGCCATATTAATCAGATCTGGGCCTGTATTCACGGCTAGGCCGAGATTACTTACATCTAAGGCATGATTAATGCAGATTAACATTTCAACAACAACGCTTATGAACCAATATTATCCAGTACTGACAATTAACTGCTTCTAACAATACCAAATTAAATTTGATTATTATTGATTTCAATATTATCAATTCACTAAGATTATCAACATTAGTTTAATCAATTTGTTATTACTTAACTACTAAATTAACAGAGTATGAATTTATGAATTATCTATCTACTTTAACTGAAAACAACATTTGCATTATTAACTACAGCATGCTCAGATTACAATTATGTTTCATATTGCCATTTTACGAAGTTGAATACAAGTTTATAGTTAATCTAGTTTCAGTAGTGTTAAAACAGTAACGTGATTCGAAGATCAACTACTTCATATTTTTCGAAATAAATAATTCTAATTTAGAACTCAACTAACAAAATAGCTAAGTAATAATATTACATGTCTTATTTCAGAACATATATAAATCTAAGTGTATTAACTGTGTTTTAGCCTGTTTTAGTTTTAGATTTAGGTGATAATTCTCTATCTAACTTATTTAACCTATTGTTTGTATCACTATTGCTACTACTAAATTTAAAAGCATACTCGCTCAGTCCAACACGTATTACAAATAGTTCCTAATGAATTACAAAGATATAAGTAATTAAAACTACATAATAAAAGAACAAATATATAATTGAATAACTAGAACTGGTTAACATTTTATTCCTTCAACATGCAACTCAATTACAGTTCCAGAACATAGTTGTGTACCTGATTCAAAAGCAAATCAATGAGTTCTAGGTTTTGGAGAAGAAGGAAAATCTGCAACAGCAATGACGATAAGCAACAATGAAGGAGCAATCAACACAACAAATAACTCAAGCAAAGAAAAATCCAAGCAAAGTTGAAGTAAACACGACAGAGGAACAACCAGCAAAGACTCCAGAAATAGTACTCGAATTGTAGGCTAAGTAGAAGACCAGTAGTATTCTGAAATTCTCTCTTGAAGGTTGGAACCAAGAGTTGAATTCCAGAAATTGAAGCCTCCACCTCTAAAAGTTCAGAAACCTTTTGGAGTAAATTTCCCCTCAAATTGTGTACCAAAAATTGAACCCTTAATTCTCTGAAGGTTGGAACCCCTTTTTCAGGCTTGAAACAACCTATTTATAGAATGAATTTGGGAGGGAATTTTGAATTTGTTATTCATATTTCCCACCCCATCTCTTTTCAATTAAATCAATTAAGTATAGCAGAATTCTAACGGAAATTCACTTGAACCCCTGCTAGAAGGTTCTAGGCTATTCTTTATTGTTCTATTGGGCGGATTTTACATAGCATTCAAGTCATACAAGATATAACCCTTTTGAGAGGAGGAGTAGTAACCAAGGAATACTACAGGGATAGCTTTTGGTGAGAACTTGTTAACAATGTTGCATAACAGAGTCAACCAAACACTCTTAAGTGTTGCAGAGAAGGAGAATCTAAGTAGAGCATCTCAAATGGTGATTTGTACCCAAGGGTTCTAGAGTGAAGTCTGTTGATGAGATCGGCTGTTGTGGTAACACACTCACCCCAAAACTTGAGAGGTATAGTTGCTTGAAACCTAAGAGACCTGGCCATGTTTAAAATTATTTTGTGTTTTCTCTTAATAATGCCATTTTATTTAGGTAATGCCATTTTATTTAGGTATGTAAACAGATAACTCTAATGAAATATACCAATATTTGACTGCAATTGTTTAACCTCATTACTAAAGAACTCACTACCATTATCAGTCCTTAACACTTTTATGGAAGCTAAAAGCATATTCTTTATTTGAGTTAGAAAGTCTCTTAGTGCAACTATGACTTTTGACTTGAAGATGAGCAAGAAAATCCAAGTGTACCTGGTATAGTCATCAACTACTGTAATAAAGTACATATTACCACTATGTGAGAAAACTCTATATGGACCCTAGATATCACAATGCACTAAGTCAAATCTAGCCTTAGACACTGAGGTACTTAAAAGAAAAGGTAGTTTGGATAGTTTAGCAACTGGACATACATGACAGTATTGAGTTCCTTTCCTTAGGGTACTAAGAGCATCTAACTTCCTTATTACATTAATAGGAGCATGTAGGGTCTTATATGCCATACTTCTATAGAATCAATTAAGCTAACTGAGTGAGCACACTTATTGATTGATATTACTGTAGAATCTTGTGAAAGTCCTCCTTGAAGTATTTACAAGCCATGCTCTTCCTTATCAATTCACTTCACCTAACCACTATAGAGATCCTGGAAAATACAGAAGTCAAGGAAAAATGCGACGATGCATTGAAGTTCTTTGGTGAGTTGAGATACTCAGAGTAGGTTGTATTTAAATTTTTGGAATGTACATCATATTAGAAATGTTGTTATTTCTAAATACTGAGGAGGTTCTATTATATGATACTGGAACTATATTTTCAGTAGGTAATTGGAATTTGCACTTCTCTAAATTGGGATGGAATGACAAAAAGTAAGAGCATCAAGTTGAGAAGTCATATGATTTGACAGTCCTGTGTCTATAATCAAATTTTGCTTGAGAAAATTAGTCATTAGAGTGATTAGAGTACTTGCAACAACTAACTTGTTAGATGTAATTCTGGACCCTCTTCATTCCCTTTGGCTAGCATCTGAAGTATCTGTAGAAACTGTTCCTTGGTAAAGAAAGGAGTAGCAGGATTATTGTTAAGGGCAGGCCGGGCAAATTGAGTCATGTAAGCATTATGAACCTGTTGTATTCCTGATTGAGTTCCATAAGCACCTTGTTGGTTCCCAGTTTCAGTAGCACTTGAAAATAGCAAACCACTCACATTATTTGCATATACTCCAGTGTTCTTCCCTTTCTTCTTTCCCCTGAAGTCTGTGGGATAGCCATGAAGTTTGTAGCAATTGTCCTTTGTGTGCCCTTTGTAACGATAGTAGTCACACTGTATTTGATTCTTTCTAAACCTGAAATTTCCACTTGTACTTGAAGAGTTTTTATTACAATAGAAGATTGTTCCTCCTATGCCTTCAGTAGGTTGATTGATCTAAGTGAAATTAGCCAGACTCTTTCTTGACCAATCAATAGTGAGTAACCTTTGTTAATTCTAGAGATTGGATACATCATCATAATATGGCTCTTTGACTGTGAGTAGGACTTATTCCCATCTGAAATTGCAGTATCCTGTGATACTCAAAATATGGGGAATATTTCTTTGATTCTTGACAGGGACAACCAGAACAGGGCATTACTGCATCAACCTCATCCCAAATTTCTCTCAGCTTGGAGAAGTAGTCAGCAGCAGACATAGTGCCTTCAGTGAGATTATGAATTTCTCTACTGAGATACAAAATCCTAGATCCATTCACTTTGTCAAATCTCTCCTTGAAGTCTTCCCAAAACTTATGAGCATTAGAGGCATATACTACACTACTAAGTAACCTTGGCTTTACTACATTCATTATCCATGAAAGAACTACAACATTCACTTTATCCCACTGATCATGAAGTTCAGGTTCAAACTTAGACTTAGGAAATCGTCCATCTACAAAGCCTAACTTACTCTTCCCTAACAAACCAATCCTTATTATAGATCTACTCCATATTGCGTTATTATCTGAATCAGTTGAAGAGAGATCGGAATGCTATCTAGAGTGTCTGTTGGTTGAAGGAAAAGTTGATGGTTGTGGTCAATTGACGGAAACACAGTTGTACCAGCTGCACCTGCTGCATTATTGACATTATCAGTAGTTGTTTCTTCTCCAATCGCCATTTTTTAGCAGCTTCTTCATGAGTAACCCCTAGGTTTTCAACTACACACTACAATTGGACAAATTCCCACATAATTGTGAAATTGAGGTAGCGAGAGGAAAAACTAGCTTGAGAGACGTCTTAGATTCATTCCGGTGGCTATGATACCATGTTAGGTGCCATGGATCTAGAGATCAAACTCAAGAAAAAAACATGCAAATGAACCACACTTGAGAGAAAACAGATTATAAGATGAAGAAAGCCAAAATGATACAAGCGTATCTTTTACGGAGTGTACAGTATATTTTTATAGCTACATTATAACTAAGTTCTACTTACTGTACTGACTAACTTAAGCAGCTAATTTTTGGTTCATCAATAGAACCGTCGATTTTTAGAATCTAACAAAGCAAGGCAAAAAAATAAAGGCAAAGGAAAGATTAATTATGACATCACGTGAGAATGGTGGCAAGTAGAATAATTTTGTAGGCTGCATGTATGCTGTCATGTCCATACATTTCGTTGCCTAATAATGTAACTTCATTTCACGCACCTATGACGTATTATGCGACAGCTTAAGAACTTTGTGTGTATTTGTGTTTCTTTTTAGTTAAAAAATAAATATCAATGTCTTTTTCTTAAAAGCCAATCTTCTCTTTTTAAAATTTTCCAACTCAGAGTTTTACGTGTGCATATTATCTCTTATATTAAATCAATTGCAATGATAAATTTTCTTAATCTTTCTTTTTTTTTTTAAATTTTGAAAATATTTTCAGGTCATCGGTGATATAGAAAACTTGATTTATTTAATTATGCTGGGATGGCCCTCTCTTTTATTCTTAACTTTGACAAGTCTCTCTCACTACAACGCAACTGTAACAATGAGAGGTGGAGATCAGAAGGCGATAAAATCATATTTATGTCACAATATCTCATGATATGGTGGATAACAATTGTTTACTTTCAACAGTTAACTTTTATCTTCTCTTTAAATACGAACAAAATGGAATTTAGTGTTACTCTAGCTGATTATTTTAGAGTAATTTGATATGTACAATTATGTACAGTATCAATATTTAAAAATTATACCTTTTTTAATTTATATAATAGAGTTCTTCTAAATTGGAAGTGTTAATAATTGGTCTCATTTAATTGGAACACATAAAAAATTGATGCATCAGCATAAACTACGGTAAATACTTATTGGAACCCAATTTTTTTTATATTAAGTTATATAATTTAACCTTAACAGTTAATCATTATAATTTTAAAAAAAAGTATCACAAATCATCATTAAGTATCAAATATAGTTGTTGACAAAAACAATAACAACAATAATATAACTGGCATTATCCCTCAACTATGCATAAAAGCACACATGTTGGAGAGCATGATTATCCGTCAGCGGGCTGTATAGTTGGATGGTCAAGAAAATACTCAAACCACGAGATTAAGTATGTACAACCGAAAAATTTAAAGAATAAAAGCATGATCATAAGCATTTATTTGAAAATGGTTAGGAGTTTCCAAGGGTTACTTGGAATTAAACATCAGATGTGGCAATGAAGCAAGACCAAAATCAATGTTTATAAATAACTGGAATCAATTGCAATAGTGGATTAAACATAGCACAAAAGGGGAAACTGATAAAACAAAGCTAGTGAAGATGGTGTTTACAGAATATGTGTATGCAATTTGGATTGAAAGGAACAACAAATTGTTTGCTCATAAAGAGAACACATGTGAATTAGTGGCCCGAAAAATTGCATATACTTGCCTTGTTCGAGCTAATATACAGTATTACTAAGATGATGCTTCAAAAATATAAATTTCATAGGTAGCAACAGATTTTTGGCAATTTTGTTGTAGAAGTGAATGTTGATGGTTGACTTGAGAGATGTAGACTGAGTTATAAAGTCTGACTGATTTGTATATATTACTTTTGATTATTAATGAAAGTTATAATTACCAAAAAAACAATTTAACCGACATTATTTTACAAGTGGGATATGGAAATGGTATTATGTGCACGCATATCTTATCTCTACCATTTTTGCATAGAGAATATATTTCTGATAGGCCCTCCACTAGGGGTGTATATAGGTCCGGTTTGAATTTTTTAATAACCAAATCAAACTAGTAGTGTCGGGTTTGTAAATCTATGAACCAAATCAAACAGTGAAGTCGGGGTTTTTTTTTTGGGATTTACGATTTATTTCAGGTTTTTCCTAGTAAATTCTTCATACCACAAAATTAGTTACTTGTGTTCGAAATATTTCTCTAATCCTGGAATGATACAACTATATGATATATTTTCAAAAAAATAACACAATAATATGAGATGAGTCACACAATTATATTAATTAAAATATTTAATAACAAAGACAACAAAAGCGCATAAAATAAATACTGCCAATTAATAAGTTATTATAAAAATGAACATCATCTGGAAGTATTTTAGATGTCATGCTAAAAAGTCAAAGTAGAAGGAACATCAAGTAATATAAAAAATCAAGTACTCCCTTCATCTCATATTATCAGTTGTGTTTATTAAAAATAATTGTCTCAAATTTTTTGTCACTTTAGAAGTAATTCAAAATAAAACAATTATTTTTTTCCTTTTTTTTTACCATTAGTAATAAATTATCCTTGAAGACTACAAACACCTCCGTTATGGATAATTTTTTTCAAATACCAATGAAGAAATGTTAAATATTAAAATGTGAATAAGGATAAAGTAGTCAAATTCATCCTAATTAATTTTTGGCGAAATGGTTTCCTAGCCACTCAAACTTGCGGCAATTTTAAAGCCGATATATGAACTTTCGACACTCGCATTTAAACACTTAAACTCCTCCAACCTATAATTAATAAACACATTTGACAGTTGACCCATCCCATGTGGCGTCATTTGGTCCTAGCGAGCTCCTTGCGTAAACGTCACTAATTTTAGGAGCGTGAGAGACCCTTCCCAACGCCCAACAATAAAAAAAGGGGGCTATTTAAGTGGGATCTTCTTCTTTCAATTGGATACACATCTATTATATTCATCTGAGCACATCTATTTTACAAATTAATGCAGCTTCATACATCTGAATGAGATTGTTGAACCAAATCTAAAGAATGAAAAGTTCGACCAGGCATATACAAGAGAACTGCTTATAAACTACAACAAATTCACATTATGGATCAGTAGCATCAAACTTGTAGTTTTCCATATAACAAATTTTAACCGTTCAATTACAACTCAAACAATAATATGATCATCAAACTACCCAAACATTGACTTAACATCTTCCAAATGTTATACAGCTTCGTATGTTTTTTTTGGGTGAATGTCACGACCCCAAATCCGGTCGTGATGGCGCCCAGCACACTGCTAGGCCAGCCCGACCAATGAACTGAAGCACGGAGCTATCAGCTCACACTTTACCCTTTTTAAGCATAAACAGTGATAGAATAAATAAGATAAAATCCAACACACCGGGATTAGACATCCCAAAAACCAGTATAACCTCCCAACGAATCCGGAGTCACAAGCCATGAGCCTCTACCAAAATTTATAAGTCGTGATAGTGTATACAACCGTGCACAAGTGTGGAATAGACTAAACAAAATAAGGATAAACTGGAGAGTCAGGTCATGCGGACGCTGCCAGCTACCTCGACTGTCCAATTGCAACTCCCGAGCAGCTATAGAATCAGCTCTGCTGTGATGTACCTGGATCTGCACACAAGGTGCAGGGAGTCGAGTGTGAGTACTTCCAACTCAGCGGTAATAAAAGTAAATAATGCTAAGGAAAAGAAAACCACACAAAGCACTATCTCATAGTACTATATTAATACAGAATATCCTGTAAATTACAATACTCTGTCGTTTTATTCCTTTTCAGCATATGTGAGTAGATTAATAAAAAATCTCTTTTTAACGTCTTTTCCTTTCATTATGACAGCTCAATACTTGGTACAACCTTAGATAGTGAAAGCCTGCACTCAAATCAGCCCCTTGGGCTCAACACTCCTTAACAATTTCTACCAGGGGATCTCGTCAATAAGGCAGATAATGTATGTATGCCCGTAATGTATGAGTGCTAAATGTTATGCCACGAAGTAAAAGTAAACCAATGTATGTATGCCATGCAATGCATATGACGCTATGGCGTATAGCCCGATCCATGCAAAGGCGCACGCGCTCACTGGGGGTTCAGACTCCGGAGGGGCTCCTACAGCCCAAGAGCAATATCAATATCACACCTGCTGCGGCGCGCAGCTTGTCCATATACTACTGCGGCGTGCAGTCCGATCCATGCATGTATATGTTTATGCTCACATATCACTCGAGGCCTGAAAGACTCCTCACATAAATCGTCATGACCTCACATATGGACCTTGGCCCCAATCAGTCTAACGAATAATCAAGAAAGCCCCTCGGGCAACAATATCATATTAGCTCACAGCTAAAAATGTCATCAAGACCTTGTTCAAGTTTTTCATAACCTTATAAAAATGATGAGTAGCAAAATATCATTTAAAACCTTAAATTGAGATAAAAATATGCACATCAAGACAGTGATACCAATCCTTGAAGGATTCAGATAATCGGCACGAATCCTAAAGCATGATAATCAGTCCAATTCATGATAATTAATATCTTTATTAGGGCGTCAATTCAATTTCAAGCAATTCAGTGTTATTATTTATTAAGCGGGACGGACCAAGTCATAATCCCCACCGGTACTCTACCCCACGCCCGTTATCCGGCGTGCAAGTCACTTCAATACAGCACTAGGATGTGCAAGTCCGGGGTTTACTAACCCTCAGGACATCATTTACAAGTATTACCCTCCTCGATCCGGTGAAAACTCAAGCCCGCGATGTCTTAGCTCCTCGAACCGGCATCCACGCACGTCAAAACTAGCCAAAATTAGTACAAATATATCAAAATAGGCTAATGGAACATTACCCAATCAAAATAACTCGAATTACACCAAAAACCACAAAGTTGCCAAAATCCGACTTTCGGTACACTTCACGAAAAATTACAAAAGTTACATTTCCGAAATCCTTATCTCAACAAGAGTCCATTCATATAAAGTTTATCAAAATCGGACTCCGTTTGCCCATTCAAATCGATGTTTTTCCATAACCCAGACTTAAGGAAAAAATCCCCCATTAATCCTTTCTTTTACAGTGAAATAATTGAGGATTCTAAGATAAAATCACGTATTTAGACCATAAAACTTACCTCCGGTGTTTACCCGATGAAATCCCCTTCAATTCCCGTCACTTTGCTCTCTAAGAAGTCAAAAATGGAGGTTTTGTGTAAATGGGTCGCGGATGAAATGTTCTAAACTTAACCTTCATGTCAGGCACTTTAACACTATGCGATCGCAAGCCTTTGCATGCGATCGCAGTGAATTAATTTTCCTGAACTCAAAAATACTCTATACAATCGCAGCCTTTGGCATGCGATCACGATGTACAAAATTTGGGCGACTGAATTTCCTTCTACGCGATCGCGTGAACTCCACCACGATCGTGATGACCAACTTATTGACTCTACGCGATCGCGACATTGGTTACGCGATTGAAGACAGACCCTTGCGATCGCAATGCACACCAACTTCATCTTACGCGATCGCATGAAGCACTTAGCGATTGCGAAGAACAAAATATCTTCACTTTTATTGCAGTAGATCAGCAGTGCCTTTTGGCACAAAATGGTCCGTTTGGACCACCGGATTCTTCCCGAGGCCCCCCGGACCCCAATGAAAACCACCAACCTGCTCCAAAACACGATACAAACTTGTTCCAATCATAAAAACATGCCCTTAAACACGAAAATCATCGAATCAAGGCGAATTCAAGCCTAAGTTTCATGTAGAACTTCGAAACCAACATCAAATCCAAAACCCGACCAAACGACGTCTGAATGACCTGAAAATTTGCAGACATATCCAAAATCACCTAACGGAGCTACTGCAACTATCAGAATTTCATTTCAACTCCTGGATCAAAATCTCACCTACCATTCAGATTTCGCCAAAATTCAACCTTAGCCAATTCAAGCCTAAAACTACACCGGACCTCCAAATTCAATTCCGATCGCTCTCCTAAGCCACAAATGACCTCCCGGAGCTATCTAAATCATCAGAATTCGATTCCGAGTTCTCTAACTCCCAAGTTAACATCCGATTGACTTTTCCGAATTATTCCTTCTTCTAAGAGACTATTTGTCTCAATTCCAACCAAACTCAATCCGAATTGACTCAAACTCACCAAACATATATATTGAAACATGAACAAGTATATAACGGGGAAAATGGGGTGATAACTCACATGTTGACGGGTCGGGTCATCACATTCTCCCCAACTTAAGCAAGCGCTCATCCTCGAGCGGACCAAAAGGTTTACTAGAAGAAACCCAATAGCTGAATAACCTTACCAAGCATATATTCGGGGCGATCCCACATCACTTCATCTCACATAAGTCCGGTACACACTATAGCTGGAATTTCACAGGCCATCCGAACCATAGACCACATTCCACTTTCCGAAATCACATACCAATCCTAATCTTATGTCTATACTCAGGATAAACACGATCCAACTATAATATCCCATACTCGCCACTCCGGGTGAGATCACATGATGTATCAAACAACCCAATCGCCCGAGACGATGGTCTCTAATCATAAAAATTGGCCACAATACCCAAATACTAGCAGAAAAAATCTTTCTCATTAGATAGAGTCTTATTCCAACACCTTTATATCCTGCCCACGACAACCGAACATGCGATATATCGATCCCATCTCTCAGGTCAACCATTCATGAATCCATTTCCCATTTAACTGATACCACAACAGATTACGGAGCCAAATCTGGATATTACCTTTCTAACCAACTGAAATCACATATGCTCGCACTCATTAATGACTCAAATGATCATTTCGATTATAACATACCGCACTGGTGATATGACACCTCCACACCGGCCTAAGTGGCGACGAACAAAACAAAGGATCCAATAAGAAAATTCTGAACATACTCAAATCATGACAACTAAATCCAACAACAGAGCTGTAATTCAATTCCTCTGTACTATAATAACATAGAACTGAGATCCCGTCTCACATCATAGGAATAGAGTACATGACTCCTTCTCGAAAGGTCATAACATCACGTGGCCTTGCCATGACTCATGATTCTATCCAAACACTATTACTCACAAAGCACCTCAAATCACCATGCTCAGAATGGTCAGCCACGCACAGATCTAGGTCTGAACCCAAGCAATCAATCTCACCTACGATGAAAAAATTAATATATGCTATCAAATCTTGAAAGGACACAACCGATGTGATATTCACCGAGCGATACCCAATACGGGCCTTTCCTCAGAAGCCAGGAAGTATTGTATACAAGGTAACATATAATTAAGTCTATTTTCATATTACACTGTTACAGCGTGCAACCCGCTTTAACGACATACCCGTGGCGGCGTGCCACCCGATCCAGATACCATACCTGTGGCAGTGTACCACCCGATCCTGATACCATACATGTGGCGGTGTGCCACCCGATCCAGATACTATACCTGTGGCGGCGTGCCACCCGATCCACGCATAAATCTAGCAAAAAGGAACGCATAGCGGGTTAGGTTGCTCATTACAAAAAAACATATATAGCCTCAAGCTCGGCCACATGAAATGCATCCAACAAAGTTCCTCAATATCGGAACTGAATCAATGGTAGATACCTCTACACTGACATTCGCCAGGAAGGACCAATTTGACAAAGCAATACCTACCAGCCATCCGCTGGCCCTAGGGTGCATCTACCTTGCTGGAGCATGATGTGATGCTCTCTGCCACGTAGTTTGTGACATTTTTCTGACATAGTCCATATCACATCAGTCTAGACAACCTGATTTATTACAACCAGTCTGCAATCATATATTCTTATTCAAATTCATCATATCAAGTAACGAGAGAGCCACTAGTGCTTCCAATTTCCAACAACCGCTAAACGGTGCCGATACACACGATACACCACCACTGTGTAGGAAGATTACGAGAACTTCTAGTCTCCAACACATATATAACAAATGAATCACTACGTCTAATTCTACTCTCCACCATACGAATACATAACACACATCAAGCATCCATTCATACCACGAAAGCCATTTAGAAATTTCCCTATGCCATCAACAACTCAATCATCACCGTCAATCCAACAAGAGGATACCACAACACCACTAGATATTATCAGTTTACATTACCTTGCCCTTTTGACCATATATTCTCCCAAATCACTAGAATAGCAGTACCATTTTCCTTAATTACCAGAAAGATTTATTCTTAGATTATCTGCAGCAGCCCACGCTGCTTGAGAATTTTAATGACTTCCCATATGGAAGAAAAATCATTACACATTCCATGCTTCGCATACCGACAGGAAATATACCCATTTTCAAACCATGGTAAAACACATCACAAACTCTTTCTTCCAATTTGTTGCATAAGTTTAACTGCCAGGATTGAGTCCTTTTACCCACATCGAGCTACGCAACTGCTAGCACTCAAGAGCTTTGTTGCACCATATCTGCAAGACTCATTACTTCGAACACATACCAGGAACTAATCGTATCCTTATTATACCATTTCAGTTTATTCACAAGTTGTTCCATTTACCCAATTCCTTTCTGATTCATCTTTAATTTAATAATTGTAGCACCACAATACCTCAACTCATGTTACCACACGAGACTCATACATAAGATCACACGGTCTTAAGACCCATAGGCCCCTGAATACTCTCTCAATGTTTCCCAGAAGTACCACATTCTACAATACTTTATTTTGAAGAACTTCCTGCGATTTGAATTTGTTATCATCACCTACCAATACGGATACGTAGAATCCTATCATTCATATGATATAACACAAGCCTTGATCTTTTCTAACAAAACCGCCGTCTTTAGTCACATACACAATCTTAAGACACTTAACTGTTACAAGCAAAATCTTGAACATCGCAAAACCATTCTCGGGCGTCATGCTCCCTTATTTAGCTTTAGTTCAGTTGTCTTATTGAAAAGAACCACTCGTGCCTTGTTAGAACTCTGACATCGCAGAACATGATTACCTATAGATACGATTAGCTATCTTTCTTTTCTATACACCGAACATTCTTTACCAACAGCAGTTCAAAACATCCTAGTATTTCTTCACATCTACGAAGCACCATAACCTTTGTCATAATTTTCTCAACATACTTAAAGACAGAACCAACATAGCACACAATAGTGCAATCGGTTAATCAATAACTACCTCCCCAACTTGGCTCGGAGCCATACATCAAAGCACTTTTAGCCACTCATTGCAGTCTTACTCAAATGATGCCACAATGTTATAGTGAAATTAAACTCAAGTCATTTACAAGCTTTGGCGGAGACTCGAATCATCAGAAATCTTAATTCTTTTGCACTTATTGTATTCATTCACACACAACAGTTACGCCCATTCCTTAGGTGACAAAATCTTTTCTATGTCTCAAATTTTTCCAAAAATTTCGGCAGAGTTTCCTTTGTAATTTGGCCTATCCACCTGCCAGAGAATCACCAAAACCATCCTAACAATACACCGGCAATTTGACAAGACATCATAATACACATAGCATAACACATTTGATCTTTCTGAGTCTGAACTCATACTACCACACATAATGCACTTTACCTTTCCACTAAGAGACATGAACATATTCACCATGCCCATAGCTAGGGGCTACCCAACGGATCACTGTAAGAGTCTAACACCTAACAGCTCATCCACTATCAAGCTGCCATTTCCACAATTTAGGACAGCTCTGGTCATATAAATTTCATAATACCAGCTCGTAAAATCAACACTGTGGTGCTCAAGTCATAGACAAAGATCTGGCCTCAAGTCCTCCCGCTTGGCCCAACATGAACTCACGGAGGTTATATCTCGTCCCTCGATCGGGGAATCACAAGCCATCAAGGCAATTATATTACTGAGCGCTCCAGTGCGCACAAAGATATGTGGAAGGAATTTTAAGAATTATATCTCAAGATGAATCAGGTACACACGATAAGAATTCCAAGATTGTGAAGTGTTTCCTAAAAGGTTTGCATCCTCTCGAGGATAAGCACAGGTGTCCCCGTATCCACGAGACTCTACCAACCAGCTCACGACTCATGAGGCCTAGTAACCTAGGCTCTGATACCAACTTGTCACAACCCCAAACTCGATCGTGATGGCACCCAGCACACTGCTAGGCCTGCCCGACCAATCAACTGAAACACGGAGCTATCAGCTCACACTTCCCTTTTTTAAGCATAAATAGTGATAGAATAAATAAGATAAAATCCAACACACCGGGATTAGACATCCCAAAAACCAGTATAACCTCTCAACAAATCCGGAGTCACAAGCCATGAGCCTCTACCAAAATTTATAAGTCGTGATAGTGTATACAACCGTGCACAAATGTGGAATAGACTAAACAAAATAAGGATAAACTGGAGAGTCAGGTCATGCGGACGCTGCCAGCTACCTCGACTGTCCAATTTCAACTCTCGAGCAGCTATAGAATTAGCTCTGCTGTGATGTACCTGGATCTGTACACAAGGGGTAGGGAGTCGAGTGTGAGTACTTCTAACTAAGCGGTAATAAAAGTAAATAATGCTAAGGAAAAGAAAACCACACAAAGCACTATCTCATGCTATATAATACAGAATTGTCTATAAACTACAATACTTTGTCGTTTTATTCCTTTTCAGCATATGTGAGTAGATTAATAAAAATTATCTTTATAACG